>JAAVUK010000963.1:0-12379 GCA_014899095.1 Fusarium buxicola | reverse complement strand
TGCAATTTTGTTTGGCCGTAATGCAAAAACAAACACAAGATCCGAGGTAATGCATGATGGAGCTTCTGGTGGAAATACGTAGACGGTAAGAACACACTCCTCCTGGCCTCTAAAATCGGGTTGACTCGAGTGAAGTTGTAACGGGAACAGGTCGCCGATACCGGCCGAAAATGTCTTGTTATCGCGACTCATGCCTGGACTTACCAGATATGGATCAGCGGGGGGGAGGGGGAAGGGGAGAGCACGAGAACGCCCTTTTCGGTGAGCAATCTGCCCGCCTCGATTGATTGCGTGCTCACCATCCTTACATTTCCTCAGCACTCAACATTCACGTCTACACTTTCCACGCCGTACGCTGCTCGGAGCATCGTCGCGCCTAGACCGCCAACGTCATCGCCACCGCTTATCGCGATCCGCGCCGAGACATATAACATGGCACGGTCCGAGTCGATGCTGTCGGATGCGGGCGCACAGGCGCGCGAGCGACAACTTGCACACGACGAAGCAAACGACCTGGCAGTGCCGACAAGTCCGTTGCTCGAACCGAGGTCCACGTCTCCAGCTAAGGATGGATTGAGAGCGAAACTGGGACTGGGCGGCGTCGCTCGTAGGACGCTGGGCTTCGCGCTGCTACTGGTGACTGTGTTTCTCTGGACGCTCTACAACTTTATTGCCAGCGTAAGAGACTTGTTGTCCGACTTCACTGTTGTCCGACTTGACCTTTGGTGCTAATCTGATTCGACAGTACATATTCTCCCATCATACTTACAACAAGCCGTTTTTTGTCGTCTACGTCAATACCTCGATATTTGCCATCTCTTTGGTACCCAAGTTCCTTAAATATCTGAGGAAGGATGGACTCCGTGGGCTACGACACGATACGACACAATTTTGGGCCGACTATATATACGGCACGACCAGAACGAAGACGCTGCGCGAAGACGAGGACGGAAGGGCCGGCGAACGCTTGATATCGGAGGGCTACGGTAGTACGGAGAGCTCAGCTAGGGAACAGAAACTGGGATTTCACGAGACCGCTGTTGTGAGCCTTGAGTTCTGCCTGCTCTGGTTTCTAGCAAACTACTTCTCGTCGGCATGTCTCGAATACACGAGCGTCGCAAGTGTCACGATTTTGACGTCGACAAGCAGCGTATGGACACTTGTTTTCTGCTCTATTGCGGGCATTGAGCGCTTCTCAACCCCCAAGCTCCTAGGCGTAGGTGCTTCACTCGCCGGCGTCATACTCATCTCGACTGTGGACCTGTCTGGGAAAAGCGACGAGGACCGAGGATCGTTTCCGCACAAGACGCCGACGCAGATTGCCATTGGTGATTCGATGGCGTTTCTGAGCGCTGTTATATATGGGCTGTACGTGACGGTGATGAAGAGAAAGGTTCCCAATGAGGATCGAGTGGACATGCAACTCTTCTTCGGGCTTGTTGGCGTGTTCAACCTGATCTTTCTCTGGCCCCTTTTCTTTGTCCTGCACTGGACAGGCTTAGAACCGGTACGTTATGTCCTATGCATTTTAAACTGCGGGGCCTCGTTTAACTCGTGCTTAAGTTTGAACTACCACCGAGTGGTACTATCTGGGGTATCATCATTGTAAGTCCTTCAACCTGCAGTTTCAAATGTCAGTATACTAATCTGTCGTCAGTTCAACGCAGTCTCATCGTTCGTCAGCGACATTTCATGGGCACTGGCACTGCTCATGACGACCCCTCTGGTGGTGACCGTGGGCTTGTCACTCACGATTCCCTTGTCATTGATCGGCGAGATTCTACAGTACGGCCAGTATTCGAGCTTCACATATTGGATAGGAGCGGCGGTTGTCTTTATTTCGTTTATTGTTGTGAGCCGCGAGAGTCACGACGGGGAGGACCACAAGGAAGATGACGACCTGGAGAGTTCAACAAGAGGAGGCGAAGTCTAGGCTTCACGGATACGGCAGCGTTTGATCGGGTTTGCGACTTCAACGGCGTTAAGGATGTTTCGCACAAGCAGTATGCAAACAGGACACTGAGAGCATTAGCATGGATATTAGGAGTTTATCTTGGTGGGTGGATAAGTGGTGATACTAAACAAACAGTTGCATCGATGCCTGATTCGGATTTCACCATCGATCAATGATGGCGCCAGGGTCGTGATCTAGCCCTATGGTTTTGGACCATGGTTTTGGACCCTGAAGGTATTTAGACTCTCAATCTTGGTCACATACGAGGATCTTGCCAAGATCGAATCGAAGCTCAGCGGGGGCCCAGGCGGGACATGACCCGGCGGGAGATGCGCAACATGCAACAGGGGTCCAGCAAAACCGCGCAATGGTGACATTCCCGTGCCGTTTTCGAGACTAGACGTGTAAATAGTCCCTGTGTTTGATGTGGAAAATCGTATCATGTTGCTTCCTGGTGTTCCGTGAGGGCCGAGCGAGAGTAGTAGACACGCTGGAATCCAGCGAGTCAGCAACCAACCATTTGCGCTCGCAATATCAGTATTCAGCTGTAGAATCTCGAACCAGAACCGAAGACGTGGACTTCATCAGCCAAGTCTTGTATCCAAGCACGACAATAACACGGCCTGCCTCCCTCCGGAGCAGCTCTCTGATCCTCTATTGACCCAACACATCGGAGCCCATGACACGCTAACAAGGCTCCACTGGCGTCCTGGGGCTTTTTATGGTGGGGTGCAAGGTCCCATCGCTTGTCGATGAGACACTCAAAATCCGATCTCCATGACCTCAGCGGGACCCTTTTCATTTTGAATGGGCAACCGGCGCCGGGTCATGGGCCCCCATGTCATGAGGGGGATCTTCCTCTTATGAAATGGCGTGGGCGGGAATGAGATACGATGGATATCAGCACGTTGGGATTTGGGAAAGAGCTTCATCGCACTGCCCCCGGGGCAAAAACCGACGTCAGGACATGAAGCTCCGGATCTAACCTTTCTTAACGGCGTTTCATCCCTCGACTTCGAACCTTTCCCCGACATCATCCTCCTACACACTGCCACTCGCTCACGTACCGATATTCTGCGTCACGCTCTCTAATCTCAGCCGGATATCCTTCTTTTACTGGCACACGCCTCGAACTCGCTCCATTCCTGCGTCCGGATAATTTGGCCTAGCAAGAGTTGCAAGTCTTTCTCGGTCTTCCTATCAGAGCCCCCACCCTCGAGGTGGCTCGGCAGCTCACAAGCTTGCAGCTCACAAGCTTGCAGCTCACAAGCTTGGGGATGCTCTCACATGGCCGACATGGCATCGACTCGGACTGAGGTGTCCCAGGATTCTAAGCCTCAACTCCTTCCCCACAATCACGATCGTCCATTAGCAGAGTCCATCGCCATTGCTACCAGATCGGTTCACGCCAAGCTTAACAAGCTCATCATCGCCCGGCTACCGCTCGCACTCCCTCCACGTGCTGTTGATCCGGCCATCTACATCTCCGGGCTCCTCCATGTAACCCCCATTTACATCACTTTCGAGGCCCTGTGGCGCGATATCTTGGATTCGAACCCAGCCAACAACCTTGACAAGAAGGAACGCGATGATTGTGACCCTGATTCTCTTGTCCCGGATTCAAGGCACACTGCCTTCCCGGCCTCTGATACCCACAAGCCATCAACTTGCAGCAGGATACACTCCCTGCTCCAGCACCTTTACCTTCCTGGATTGATGCGCTCAGGTCGTCTCAAGGCGGATATTGGGAACCTGACGGGGTGGTCTGACAGTATCGTGGACGAGCAGCTCCAGCTTATTGGGCAGAACGGACGCTTGGGTGATTTCATTCAACATATCAAGAGAGCGGTCGAACACCGGCCCCATGTGCTATTGGCTTACTCTTACATTTTATTCATGGCGCTTTTCGCCGGAGGTCGCTTTATCAGGGCTACACTAGAGTCAGCGGGGGGTGACTTTTGGGACCATCTACCCTCGCCTATCAAGCCAACTTCTTTCCCTTGTCAGCCGAGCACGAGGCCAACTAAGCGAGCCAGTGGCTTGTCTGACGAAGATGTCCCCGAGGACGACTATTACTGTCATGCCACTCATACAATGCCTCTCCGCTTCTTCCATTTTCAAACTCCTGAGGATGGCGAGGATTTGAAACGCGAGTTTAAGCGACGACTCGCTGATCTGGAAGGTCTCTTGACAACACGTGAGAAGCACGACATTATCCAAGAGTCGGTCTGCATTTTTGACAACATGACACTCTTGGTTAACCAGCTCGATTTGGTTTGTGGCGACCCAGAACGAAAAGACAGCACGAGCACAACATCTTCGTTGTTTGATCTTGTTGATCAGTTTCATCCTTTCCGCTCCCGTCTCAGGGACAGTGTGTCCATCGCCAAGGAACGAAGCGCGCGATCCTCGAGGCTCTCATCTCACGGCGTCAGACAAGCCTGGAAAACTTGGATGAACAGTGCGGCTTCCTCGCCCCTGGAGCCCGAAACTGGAGTTGCTGATATACCGATCGGCCACCCTGCTGTTTCGAAGAGCGATGGCGACGTCGAGCTCTGCCCGGCTTTCTCTAAATCTATGAGATTCGAGAAGGCTCTCCCACGGCCGACGCGCATCCCTAATAAAGCAGCCGAAGTCGACCATGGCTTCAATGAGTGTCTCAAAGTAACGTCCCAGAGGCTGCAGAAAGCGAGTGTTATCAACTGGCTAATAATGATGGCCCTCGGTGCGCTTGTATTTGGAGCGTTCTTCTCTGCCCGACGAGGTGGCGAGATAATGGTGATGAACGCATAGTCTGGAGTTGAACCTGTCCCATCGACGATGGCAACCACATTATGTTCGGCGTTTTCCCTGGTTTATTAAGAAACGAAGCATCCAGGATACCCCTTTTAGGAGGAACATGTTTACACCTGGAGTTTGGTGGTTTGATTTTGACCCTAGAGCACACACACACACACACGATTGTACTCGATACCCATGCATGCATGCTGGCCTCATGCAAACAAAGAAACGATTATGACCTTAGAGAAATACTGAATACACATTAACGCACAAGCTTACGAATGCTACAAAGGTGTGCGGTATATGTTTCATTTCTTCGTGAGTGCTATAATCACCTGCTAAGGAGCATTGCTTATCCTTTTTGTGTACTGTCCTTGAGCTCGCCGAATCCAGGGCTCTACTAAAAATATATGCTTGAAACGCCTTTACTGGCTGGGTATCGTGTAATATCAAAGAAACAACGCTCGAAAGACGCCTGTCTCATCCTCCCTCTCATCTTCCCACTCTATCTATCCCTTATTCATCATCCTCAGTATCCCAGTCACTACCCACATCCGCCCAACCCGCCATGTGTCGCTCGCCACCAAAATCGCCAACCTGCCTGTAATGGCGCGCCCGCGCATCATCTTCCTGCCACTGACGCACAATACAGTCATCGGACGCGCTGACGAGCTTGCCATCATGCGTCCAACTGACATTGGTGACCTCGCGCGAGTGCCCGTGGATGAGGGGCGTGCCGACGCGGAAGATGGGAATCGTGGACGAGGCGGGCTCGGTGCCGAAGGAGGACGAGAAGGAGCGGGAGGGCATGATAGCGGAGCCAGGAGCGTCGAGGATGTGGGCGCGCTGGGCGCAAGCGGAGCGCAGGTAGCGCTCATCTGTAGGGAAAAGCATTACAGACGCCTCAGAACTTCCGACAGCGAGAAGATCGGAAGTGTGCGCGAGACCTTTGTGTCGGATGCTGCATTTGACATAGAAGCTCCGGGCGGAAAAGGAGTCATGCTTGAAGCCGTAGAGGGGACCGAGACCCTCCACACCGGTTGGCCGACGCTTGGTGGCAAAATCCTCTAGCTCTGGGGCATGGCCGAGCATGAGATGGGCAGTCGAATAGGCGTAGACAGTGCTGTCCTTGCAAACGGCGTACATGCGGGCGGCATCACTGCTGAGGGCGAGAGACGTGATGCCGTAGGAACGCCAGGCGTGGTTAGAGGGTGCGCAGGTCGAGGCTAGGGGAACATTCTTCCCCTGGCGACGGGGCTTGATGTACCGGAGATCCCACAGCTTGACGACAGCTTCCGCCTCAGAAGCTGAGAGAAGGAGGTGTTCGCGACCGGCGGGTAGCCAGTGAATTGCAGTAACGGAAGCGGTGGAAGTGTTGCCTGCAACGGTACGCTCGTGGGTGTTGTCGAGGATGTTGAGAGTGCTTGCGTGGAAGGGGTCAAGATTCCTATCTCTTTCGAGAACAGAGCGTCGACCTGTCTCGTTATCGCCTGACCGGGTTGAAAAGCTTCGGTTGCGGGCATTGGTGCATCGCAGATCCCACAGGCGGATCCGTCCAGCTTTGTCCGAGGTAGCCAGGACGTTCCCAGCGGACTGTCCCTCTTGCCAGGCGATTTGTCGGCATGAGTTCCAGTGGCCGCCCTCAAGTTTGGCTGCGACGGTCTGCGTTAAAGTGTCAATGACAACCCCTGCTTCTCCTGAAGTCGATGCGAGACGCAAATCGTCATTGGAAAAGGCCATGTCCCAGAGGGCATTGTTGTAGACGGGAAAGTGGGCGTCGACCTTGTCCTGGGCGGGATTGTCGGTTGAAGTCGTGTTGAAGAACCTCACGCAGCCTTCCTCATCGCCAATAGCGGTGACTGGGGCTTTATGGGCGCTGGTGAGGCAGAACGGGATGGTATCGCCTGGCCTGTCCCGGGCGGCACACTCGTGGTAATCGGAGTTGCGGCTATAGAATTTGGCCGTCTCGGCTCGCGGATCGTAGGATGGAGTGTGAAGATATGTTTGGCCGTTCGGGTATCCCAGTCCATGCTCGCGATTGAGTAGCTGTGCTTCGAAACCTCGGTTGCCAAACTTTCTGATGGGTCTGGGTGTATATCCTTCTAATGCCTAAGTGATGATGTCAGTGAATGCCAGAGGGGACTCGAGACATGTCGGCATACATTATCAGGCTCGGTGACCTCAGAAACGCTCGGGGCGGTGACAATAGTAGGTTGCTTCTTCAATGTTTGAGTACCTCCACGGCTGGCTTTGAAAAAGTTGTTCTGGTGGTCTGTAAGCCAAGGTCCGGGGCTGTGATGAGGTTGAGTGAGGTGAGGCTTACCAGAGTAGCTTTTCGACGGCTGTTGAGGTTTTCTTGACTGTCCTGATTCCTTTCAGGGGGGTCCAGCATTGCAACATGGCTATCCTGGAGTGGTTGGTTTGTCTGTGTTGGGAGGTTGAATCGAAGCGGTGGCATATCGTCGAGGTTCAGAGCAGGTCTCTTGAAGTCAGGCTCAGCTCCGGACTGGCCGGCCTGCAACTTCCTCTTTCTCGGCTCATCCTGCAATCTGCTGGTAGGAGATGGAGGTGAAACGGGATCGGATGCAGTGGGGTCGCTGAAGATGGATTGAGGTGAGAGAGGTTGTCGATTGACAGCAGAAGAGTCCAAGTTGCCAAGGATGCTTCTAGCTTTTGGCGGACACGATGCGTGAGACTGTCTTGAGTACCAGAAACGAGTGAAACGTCGGGGAGTTATCGAAGGGTTTGCTCTTGGTCGAGAAGACTTTGAGGGCGTTGGAAGGTCAATGGTGGTAGGTGAGGAGGACATGATGGGAGGCGCCAGGCTGGAGGACGAGGATGCTGATGCTCCACGGTGATCCATGACTCTCTGAGTTGAACCAAAACTCTGAGTAGATACGATAATATATGAGAGAGAAAGGGCTCTTGGTTAAGGTCCAGAGTCGATTGAGTTTGTGAAAGACAGAAATCAGAACATGCCGTAACCGAGGAAACAGCAAACCAAAGGTGAGGTCTTGATCTTGGGTTTTGATGGGAGTGGAGAGGCCAAAAGGCCGGGGTTGGGAGGCGTTAGTGGATCAAGGACGCGGTCGCGAGGACGCGATAGCGTGTAAATGGGCGAGTTCTCGCGTAGATTGACTTTTGGGCGCCCCGCCACATCTGAGGTAGCTTCAGCCATATCTTGGCACAGCCATATCTTGGCACACGACACTTAATTACAGTGGCTCACAGGCCATTTGAGCCTGAAGTCTGCCGAGGGTGGAAACTGCAGGGGCCGCAACGGCAAGCGGTAGCGCTGGAGACGGCCGCTGGGCGGGAGTTGGAAGCCGGGCATGTATGGAACCCCGACCGCTACTTGGGTTGCACAATGCCACTGAAGGGGTCTCGTTCCCCTGAGTTGCACGGCAAGCCAGCCAGATTTTACCGAAAGACATGCATGGATCCAACCCATCACGGCTTCACAGGGGTTCAGTGACGTGACAAGACGAGGAATCCAAGATGAGCGAGTACGAGCTGCAACAGAAAACAGCCAAAGCTGCTGAGGCCTCGGATTCTGCTCTTCAATAATAAAGACGAACTTGTCAAGCCCACCTGCAGTGCAGCTGTGAGAAGCTCCACCCGACGGGACGGCGGGCCACCCCGGAATTCCAACTGCAGGGCAAGGATCGATTGAGCACTGCTGCAGACTTGTTCATGATGCCATCGGCCTAACTATAGCTACATAAGTATGTAAATGCTATGCTGCAGGAACCAAGCAAGCAGCGTGGCTTTGATATAGATATGCATTCTCCTAGCACTTGACTTGAATATCTTCAATAAACTTCCCCTTTATTCTCCCATCCCATCCACATGAGATCCCCTAACCCTCCACTGCCCCTATTTTTACCCCCCCTCCATTGGCTGTCCGCCCTCCTTCTCAGCCTTGTCTTAGACGCCTCCCACGAAAGCCGATGGTCCGTCCGCTGATGCCCCAAAAAGCAAGCCCAATGGGCCCCAATGGTGTCATCCCTCACATTGATTCAACCATAACCCGTAACACGCAATCCTTTTTCTCCCAGAATTTCTTCTTCTATCCCTTTTAACCCAGCTCCTACTCCTCGCATCTGTCCTGGCTTGTTTCTCCTGGCCAGATTTACTGCCCGCAAAAGCATCACCATGTGCCGTTTCCTGGTACGTCTCGTCTCGTCTCCCAATAAACTGCCCGAATCCCGTGTCCGAGGCCGGCCCCTCGGTCGCATTGCAGGATGCTATGCTGACCCTATATCTTATCTTATTGCTTTAGGTCTACAAGGGAAGCGACGAGATTCTTCTGTCCAAGCTGATTCTCGACCCGACTCACTCCATCCTTAAGCAGTCTTTCGACTCCCGTTTGCGTCTCGTGAGTCACTCCACGCCATCCCATCCATCTACCCCTGTCCACTCTGACCAGAGATATCTTCTATAGGACACGAGACGTGGTCAGAATAATGCAGATGGCTTCGGCATAGGTTTCTACACCGACCCAAAGCTCGGTTCCGCGCCCTGTCTCTTCACCTCGACTATCCCCGCGTGGAACTGCACCAACCTGCAGCGCATCGCCTCCAAGACCGCCTCCCGCCTCATCTTTGGTCATGTTCGCGCCACGACCGAAGGCTCTTTAAGCGAAGACAACTGCCATCCTTTCACACATGGCAGCCTCATGTGGATGCACAACGGAGGACTTGGTGGATGGAAGCACATCAAGCGCCGCCTTGGCGAGCGCCTGGCCGACAAGTGGTACCTCGGCGTTAAGGGCGGCACCGACAGCGAGTGGGCGTTTGCTCTGTTCCTCGACACTCTTGAGCGACTTGGTCATGACCCCAGCGCTTGTCCTGAAACCGGCTTTGGCCCTACCGTGCTACGAAAGGCCATGGAGCGGACGATTGCCCAGATCAACGAGATGACCGACGCTATCCCCGAAAGCATCCTACAGAATGAGGATGTCGACACGCGGAGTCTTCTCAACTTTGCCGTCACTGACGGCCACAGCGTGATTTGCACGCGGTATATCAGCAGCTCCACCGACGAGGCAGCCAGCTTGTACTATTCCTCCGGAACCCAATGGACAACACGCACAAAGGCTGCAAGTGACAGGCAATACCAGATGGAGCGCAATGACAAGGGTGCGGACATTGTTCTTGTTGCGAGTGAACCTCTGACCTTTGAGAGAGGTGTGTTCAAAGTTCTGGGTACTTGGTGAAGGGGGGATAGCTGACTTGAAGCAGAGAACTGGGTCAACGTGCCGACAAACTCGATGTTGACAATTCATAGACAGACTGTCATGGTTCATCCCATTATCGACAAGTATTACGAGCGAGATCCTCACCACATCCGCTCCAGCGCATTCGTCCAGGCCAAGGGCTTGACGTCGAACGAGAAGACGCGCAGCGACTCAGCCAGTCCTGCAGCAATTGATCGCCACCAGCACGAACTGGATGGCTACCGCAAGATGATGACGGGCTCTCTAAACTTGGGCCCGCCGAGAAGCCTCAGTCCCGATCTCACTCGGCGATCCAGGACGCCCGCCTCTATGCGCGAAAATACTCCTATCTCACATTCGGTGCAGGTATCACCACCGAATGAGCCAAGCAACAAGCCCACCCCGGCACAAGGAAACATCAAGGTCAAGAGACGATCCATCCAGCTCCTGGATAGCAGCAATAGCTATGACTCTGCCACCGACCTGGACCAGATTTCGGATACGGACGAGCCGACTCGGGCAGAGGTGCGGAACCCAAGAAAGCTTTCGCAGTATTTCCCGGAACTTGATCTCGTCACCAACACGGGGTCCTAGAGGAGAAGAAAGAAAGAAAGAAAGAAAGATTCATTTTGTTGTACTCATATTTGACCGTTGAACCGTTAGGGATCGTGGCATGGTGTTGAGGTGTGGAATTATCTGTAAAATAATTGGCATCAGAGGGATGATTTACATGGATACCCGCGTATCCTATCACGGACAGAAATGCAAAAGAGGGCTTCGTTCTTGAACGACACGAATGTCGACATTGACTGTCGTAGTTGTTGGTACATGCTGCTGTATTTAGCTGAAATAGATGACAGATGTATTCTTCTCGTCAAGATCGAGCCATCATTCGCCTTCGCCCCTTTTGCGGCCAAATGCAAGATGAGAGTTCGGCCGCCATAAATCGGACGGAGCTCGACGAGGGAGCTGTTACGGCAGGCGAGAACAGTCTTCGGCGGGCCATCCTCGAACTCTGTGGCTGCTTCCCAACGACTTGTAGGGGACGTTGGGTAAGTTGGAGGCTGCAGGCAGATACAGTTGAGCACATCTGGCCGCTGGCTTAAGTCTTTTTCATCCTTTGAAGCTCTTACTCACCTCAACTCGAAATAACCATCAGATCCATGCTACGGGCAGCCCATCATCATGCCCTGCTGCGTCGCCATCATACAGTTCCTGCAATGTCAACACAGCACCCTCTTCAAACTCGGTTGCACCGCCCACTGCAAAGGCCTCTGCCCACCCTCCTCTCAACAAACCCTCCTCGCGAGCCGCTACCTCTGGTCCTGTGAAGACTGTCACCAGCGAGCCTTCAACAAGGCCGAAGACGACCGCTGCAACTTCTGGGCAGCCCGCACGCATCACGTCGCCCTGAGGTATCCCATCGAGGCGCGTAGGCCGCTGCTTGACGTGCTCCGCGCACGGGAGCTCCACGAGGACAGACAGTGCGAGACGAAGGGGGTCGCGCAGGTGGAGGAGATACAGTGGGTTGCCGAGTGGACGCTCGAGTATGGCCTTATGGTCTTTGAGGTGCTGTACAAGGGCGCGTGGGCGCCGGACAAGGCGGCTGCGAGGATTCAGCAGTTGAGGGACTTGAGGCTGTGGGATCTTGTGGTCGTCAAGGATGCTCTGCGTAATGGTAAGGAGTTGATGCGGACGCAGTCTCACGAGTCGTTCTGGATCATCCAAAGTGAGTCCATCTTGGGAGCTTGCTCACAGGTCTAGTTATTGACTTGCCATAGGGGATTTCGACGGTCAGCGAAGAAGACGAAGACAAATTTGGCGACCTCCAGTCCCGAGTCGACCACCGCCTCCACTGTTTCCTACTGAGGAAGAGATGAAGCGAGACGAGGAAAGAAGGGAGGACGAGGACAGGACGGATACAGACGAGGAGGAAGAGCCTGAACCGATGACGGGGCTGGAGTGGGCGATGCCACGGTCACTCAGAGATGCAAGTGTCCAGACTAACTCAGGTACCACTGTCGACTTGGAGCTGAGAACAAAGGGAGGTAACGAGCACATGATGGATGGGGAAGAGGAAGAGGCTAGCGAGTTGCAGGATGTTGTTGTCGAGGATATTGACTGAGAGCCCAGCATGCAACTTCAGGAATAGCTGAAGAATCTTGTCACTAGAGATGGAACTTGCCTTGTATAGCTTAGAGCAAGACATGGCTACATTTCATCATGTTTAGAGATCGTTCTTCGACATGACAATCGGAAGTCTTTCGACCCTCGTCTAATGCTTCTGATCATCACGCCCTCCACCACCCAGCCACAACCTCGGTGCCTCGGGTTTGACACGCCGAATCTCCCAAATCACTATTCAGCAGGCTAGCACGCCTGAAACCAGCATTAGCATCTCCCCTTCTATTCAACTTTTGCTCACC
>JAAVUK010000959.1:0-42351 GCA_014899095.1 Fusarium buxicola | reverse complement strand
TATTAATAGCTAGTAGGCTAAGTTCTATAAAAGTACTAATAAGTGTGTTCTATATACTAAGGCTTTATATATAAAGCTAATAATATTTAGGAATAATATTATTCCTAGACTAAGGCGGTCCTAGGCCGCTATTAGTCCTACTAATAGTTAGTCCTGTAATAATTAGTTAGTGTGGGATGAAAGTGTGGGGTACACGTGATGTAGGCGCCAGGGTCGTAACACAGCGACTATACTTATAGGGCCTTCTGCTGGAAATCGACATTTTGAATCCTAAAACCTCTACTGCACTACTAGGCAGCTTTAATTTCAGGTTAAGGACGACTCCCACATCCCCCGACTTTAGCCATTATTTATATTTGCTTCTTTCATCTGAAAGAAGACACTAAGCACAACAGCCATGCCCCCACCTTGGGGAAGATTGATAGAGTATAGAAGCTAATAGTTATACTTGTGTTCCGGATTCTGTCCTGTCGTATACATCCCATGGCTGCCTATGCCTTCTTCCAAGCTATCTTCCCGCCAAGCAAAGACTCCATCATGGGGGGTGATCGTCCAGTTTCTCGGGGGTCCTCGCCAATCATATCCAGCGGGAAACCAAGATCGAAAGACTTGATGCTTTCAATGTACTTGACTTGATCATCTGTCAATCTGATGCTCAGTGCCTCAATGTTATTGTGGAGATGCTCGACCTTTCGACCGCCGACGAGCGGGAATACATGCGGGGCCTTGTGCATCACATACACGAGTGCAATCTGCTGGATGCTCGCTTTTCCGTGCTCGGCAGCCACTTTTTCCAGCGCTTCGCTCACTCTGAGAGCCTCTTCGTTTTGCTGGCTGCCACGACCTGTTGGATCGGACGCTTGACGAGCCGCCTGTTGAGCCCTTGTCTGAAGCTGGCCCCCGCCAAGGACGTCCCAAGGGCACAGCGCCATGCCAAAGTGTCGTGCCATTGGAATGATGTCACGCTCGAAATCTCGATGCATGAGGTTCCAGCGACCTTGATAGACAGAGAAGGGAGTTTTGCCATGCGCTTTCGCGTACGTGTTGGCCGCTGAGACCACCCAGGCCGGGGTGTCGGAGACGCCGAGGTAAAGTACTTTGCCTTGTTCGACGAGGATGTGGAGCGAGTCCATCAGTTCCTCAATTGACGTCGACCAGTCCCACCAGTGTACGTAGAGTAAGTCGATGTAGTTCGTCTGTAGCTTTCGGAGTGAAGCCTCAATAGACAACCTGAGGGATTTCTTGTGATTTCCAGCGTAGTTGACAGTCTTTCCCATACCAATCTCCCATCCACGAAAGTCGTTTGTAAACTTGGTCGCCACAAACATGAGATCTCGATTGTTCCTGGCTTCCATCCACCTTCCCAGATACAACTCGGAATCCTCATTTTGGTAGTTGTTGGCGGTGTCGATAAAGTTGCCACCAGCATCGGCGTATGCGTCCAAAAGTTTGAAAGATTGCTCCTCGTCCATTGCACCCATCCAAGAAGCCCATGACTTGCCGATTGACATGGCCCCCAACGCAAGTGGTGACACTCTCACACCCGCAGTGCTGGCCAGGATGCGATATCGACCTAGCTCAGTCTTGGGCTCTGGTGGAGTTGGAAAAGCCATGGCTGATACTGAACAGGCTTATTGCGATTTGCAAGGAATTCTGAGTGGGAAAGGAGAGGGAAGAAGATGATTAGAAAGAGATGAGTTCGGATTGACTTGGAAGGAGGAGTGTGTATTGGCATGGGCGGCGTATTTATGCCAAACAGACGACACGTTACTGTCGGAGAACATTATCGAAGGTCTTTGAACATATGCTTCGACAATAGAGAACAGGCCACTGTCTCATGGCTTATCACGGTTAGCCTTCTGGTGACGTTAACATTTCCCCGTGAAATGGACCTTATACAATGCAAATGGATGACGACTAGCATCTACGGCGATGATAATGGCCAATCGACGCATCGGGACCCAGATTATAAACTCTCTGTGCTAACTAGAATATCTTGTTCCTACTCGGCTAGCCGGAGTTAAGGATTCTCAGGTATCCTTTATACAGTCAGTACTCCCCGTTTAGTTAGCGCCCACGCAGCTACTCCACCTGTCAGCCAGTTGCATTAGTTCCTTATCTCCGGATAACCGTTAGCCAATTAGAACTTCTGTTGTGGAATGCTAAATGGCCCTCAGCCCATGATCAGCTCTTATGCATTAGAGCGGCAGAGCACGGTTGATGTTAGGGGAACCTGTCGGTAGATTAATCGAGCAATTTTCCTTATTACCAAGAATTACACTTCTATGTAGTATAATAGCGACTTATGCTATTGTGGCATGGGAACGTGAAGTTATGTATTTACTTTAACTCCCAGTCAAAATCTCGCCTGTATTCATCTGCTATACCTCAAAAAGCTCTTTGAAACTCTAGAAATATAGCCAAGTGTAGGCTAGTATGGCTGACAGCACAAGACTTCCGTAATGAGATAAAATCTAATCCTAGATTTAAAGCTTGAGCTTTTAGCGGAACGCGAGATAGATTCGCCTATTGCATATACATACAAAGTATTTCCCGATATTAGAAGTTGCTTTGTAGACAGATAGGTTAAGGAAGTAAGAAATAATTTTGCCTTTCGCGCTACTTGGCCCGTTTTATTCTCTTCCTGGATAGCCCTGCTCATTTCCAAACGACCATATGCGTAGCACCTGATGTAGGCGGCGACGGATGCTTTTGATCTCGTTTTCTGAGATACTCGTCACTTAGGGACACATGGTAGCAATTGTCATTCAAGGTGAAGAACCCTTCGAACAAGTAAGGTCGTGGGCGCCTGATCGCGATTCGTGCCCGGCCGACTCTATGCCAGCCATAGGACCTATGGTTAAGAAGAGCGTCCCCTTCGAAGAGGAGGATATCCTTGTCTGATTCAAGCATAGAAATCCTCCAACTCTCAAGGACCTCATCTGCTCCATCCGTCTCAAGGTGCAAGGCTTGTCTAAAAGGATCAACACTCTTAGTTGGTCGTAGGTCGAGTCGAATGCGTTCCACATCGAGAGATAGTCTGAAATCTAGTTGAAAGTTCTCTGATGATTGTAGTAGGAACGGGTCAATGGAAAAGAGTACGTCTTCAATGCTTGAAATCTCGCGGATGTTTCCATTTCGTGCTGGGCGAGCTATAGAGGTTATTATTGTAAATTACTATAGACACTTGCATGACTAATTCGCAATTCGAGACTTACCTTGACATTGTATTGCAAGCGAAAAGAGTAAAATCAAATAGATTCTTATAACTTGGACACTTATAGTAGCAAGTGTTTGTTCGATCGCAATAAGCAACAAGTATCAGTACAAGACGTAAGATTTGATCGTTCTGCCCAGTTTCAACACACAACAAATAAAAATAGATGAACAGAAAGAGAAAATGTCCAGTATTCGACCAGCACCATTTAATATAGATATCATAAAGTACAGAGTTACCTGATGCTGACGTACCCTCTTCATACACAGTACCCCACAACCCGATCCCACTAGCAAGCAAAAGTTGGAAATATACAACCTGCTGATTCAATTCGGGCCTTTAACTTCACTAGTCTGCATTAGTGTAATAGCATCACCATAAGAGCATACATAATGTATAGAAATTAGATGTTTTTTACTATTGTAGTTTGTGGGAAATACTCTGAAACTCGCCTTTTATTTACTTTGCGTTACCTCAGTCTTACTCTTTAATACATTTTTAACAACCTATGAATATCTCCTCCGGCCATGAACAAACCTTTCCATCGATTCGCACGAGAAGCTGCTTGCAGATTGCTGTCCGATCAAATAGATTATCGCACCTTGAAAAAGCCTGTCCAGAGCCCAGAAGATGTGAAAACGCCCCGGGGGTCTAGAGCCTTCTGCACCTCATTCAATCTCTTGTAGTTATCCTTTCCATAACTTTCGAAGACATCTTGTCCCTTATTCGCATAGTTTATGTATATGAACGGATGAAATGCGTTGAGGCTTTTAGCAGCTTTCTAGAAACTTGCAATAAAGTCCTCTGCCAGGCTGTAAGCGGTATCATCCATTGAGCTATCGGTCCAGCTTAGAGAGAATAGGTTGACTAATTCGTTGTTAGCCGGATTCTCGGAATACCAATTCCATTGCTAGGAGCTGAACAACAGTTGAGGAAAATGACTTACTAATAAGATGGCCCTCAGCGTTGAGGCCAAGAGAATTTCCACCTCTTACCTTGGATAACTTCATTACTGCAGCAGGTATAGAGTAAGTGATCAGCTGTGGGTTCAGCCTGGTCAAGTTTCTACCTTCAACAAGCTTGTTCAAAATGCGAAGGCCCTTATTCCCGAGTTCCACTGACGGATAATGCGTCAGAGTGGCAAAAACGTTCCTATAATCGTTAAAAGGTCAGTAATGTTAGGAAACACGATATTTAACTCTCATACCTCGTTACTCCTAGTGGTGCCTCTGCACTCGTGCTGTTTGCTAGACTGTTTATCCCTCCAGTGAGGCCTCCCAATGCAGGGATGCTGTTCAGAGTGTCAAACACCTGGGGGTGTAGGACAGGCTCTGCGTAGCGTTGAGTGGTTGAGATACTCCAACCAATTTGCTGTGTATAGGTGTATCGATACTCTAATCCGATAGCAGTGTCTTCGTAATCCTGGATTGCAAAGATCTTCTCGGCCTCTTTGAGTACCAAGCCTGTCTGATTGTCGCCAAAGGTACGCGAGCCGGCGTATAGAGGGCCTTGAGGAAATACGCTGATGTTGAAAGAGGTTACGATGCCGAAGTTATTGCCGCCTCCTCTAAGCGCATAGTAAAGGTCTGCGTGAGTGTTCTCCGATGCTGTCACAATTGTGGCATTCGGTAGGACAACCTGGTTGTGTGAGCAGTGCTATGTCGAGCCATCACAGTAGATATTCATCTCACCTCGTACTCTAAGACGTTATCAAGCGCCCATCCGTATTTCGCAGCGAGCACAGAACTGCCACCACCAAGGGTAAAACCCCCGATGCCAACTTGTCCGACTCTTCCGCCAACATATGCCAAACCATAAGGATCCAGAGAGGCAAAGATCTGGCGACTAAGTGATCCGCCGCCGACTCGAGCAGTCTTTCGATCGTCTGAAACAACGGTATCATTTATAAGGCCAAGGTCGATTGTGACTCCACCAAGGGAGACCGAATCGTCTGGGAATCGAGAATGGCCTCCACATTTAACAGCAAATCTGCACCAATTTCCCACAAGAACCTGCAAGATTCTCGAGACCTCGCTGGCAGACTCAGGTTGCACACGGCAAGCATACCTAGTCTCTAATTGCTTCTGGTCCCAGATCGTGAAGCTGGAGTCGCTGTCCTTGTAATGAAGTCGACCAGGAAACTTAGAAGCTAGAGTAATGCACTGCTCTAATTAGCTAAGTTTTGAAATTATCATGGCTTGCTACTAACTGCCTGCTCGCAATTTGCTCTGCCATGGTGGGTAGGCAATTTGTTGTTGTCGGATGGTGGGTTGATGGCATTCGCTGAGGCGAATAAGTGGCCGAGTAGGACCTGCGTGAACTTCATCGTGACTCTGATCGGAATAGAAGCTCTAAGAATTTAGAAATCTAGTCTTTTGGGCTACCTCTAAAGATCTCAGTCGTTATGCTTTATATCATTTTTATTATTCCTTGCCGTCAACTAGCAATTTTGACGCGCGTACAAACTAATTCGCCAAGGCTCCTGGTTAATTACAGGAGAACTGATGAACATTAGAGACATTGCTTGCGTCACCATCATGGTAGATTCTAATTCCCGTTACGATTCCATGCTTGGTAGCTACCGTCTTCACCATCTATCTCCGAGTTCCTCCAAGAAAATAACCTTGTCCCAAACCCAAACCTTATCGACGTGGAACTTGCCGTGACGACGCTAATGCAGGTTTATGACAGTTACATGAGTCCCCACAGTGCTTTACTTATTCAGGCAAAGTGCTCCATCAACGTCAATTCTCTTAACTCCACCGGTCCCAGCCCAGGTTGACGCACCTATCATCCACCGACATACAACCGCACATTTACTACCAGCTACCTCATATTTCTTCACTTTTCCAAGCCATTATGGCTACAGAAACGAACTTTGAACACCAGCTCGCTCTACAATCTACTATCATCCGCGATCCGGATAACTGGTCCGGTATAGGCGATTCGGCCAAGCGGAAAAGAATTCAAAATCGCATCAATCAGCGATCCCGCAGTATATTCATCGTCACATCCTGACGTCCTCAGTCTTATTAATAGTCACTTTTCAGGAGACCGTCAACGGAAGAATCAGCTGGTCCAACGCAATGCCACATCTATTCCGGTTCTGATCAGCGCTGTCCTGAATCGCAAGTTAGATCTAAAGATACTTGTAGACAGAATGAACATGCTCCAGCCGCATTCGTCGAACAACAAAACTATCGTTCAAGTTTTCGAAGCTATTATGAGCCAAGATAGAAGTGCTGGATTAGTCAGGGCCAACATGCTATCCAGCCTATCACAGTTGAACTTTTCGCGGACATTGATATTGAATGCCACTGTTCTTGGGCTTTCTGATGATTTGATGCATGACGACGCTTGCTCGTTGTTTGTGGTTGCTGGACCGTGGCCGGTCGGGGTAAATACCAATGCAGAAACTTTGCCTCATAGTCTTCGGCCGACTAGTCTTCAGTACCACAAGGAGCATCACCCCTGGATTGATTTGCTCCCGGTAGCCCAGCTACGAGACAATATTATCCAACGTGACGTGGACTCGTATGATGAGGTGGGTCTATGCTGTGCGTTTACAGGGCGCGGCCTCGATCAGGGTACTGGGGTGATCGTCTGGCGCGAACCTTGGGACCCTAGTGGGTGGGAAGTAACAGCAGAGTTTGCTCGGACCTGGGGCTGGGTAATTGCTGATTGTTACGACATTTTCCGGTCTACGAATATGTAGCGCGCTCAAAGAGGCGAACGCCCTCTGTTCAGACTATCAGCTTGACATAACAGCGTCTAGAATGTAATCATGTCGAATTCAACCACTCAATCCATAGTAATAGTCAGACACAATTAGAATTTAACTTCCACTGAAAAAGAGTTTAAAGTAAATCAGGAGCAAAAGACGCTATATTTTATATCTAAAGGACCTAAATTTGTCCAAGGTGCAACTAATAAAGTAATCTAATAGTCTACTACGTCTACTTTAAACTTCAGGATTCTCTCTAAATCGTCGTCAGTCTTATTAGAAAATCTTATTCTCCGCCCACATAATGGGACCTGGCGAATGACCTCAGAAATACCATAGTCATTTTCGGTATATCTCCCTCTCATCAAATACAGTTCTGGATCTGGATATTGACCACTAAAAACTCTTAGTACGACAATGTCATTCGTTTTAACAGGGCCTTTCTTTCGGTTTCCTGGTTTTTCAAGATAGAATGAGCACCTGTTCTGCTCCGTCCCTATATATAGAAACCTCGAGTGGTGGGACCGGGCTATTTCATTCGTTAAACACAGGTAAGTTCCTGGAAACTCTTGGTGTCGGATATGGTATTTAGCGTCTGTTGTAAGCTTTATATTACATTAGCTTCGGCACTCGTTGACAAATATATTGCAACTTACATCTGGCTTCTCTCCTGCTTTGACCCATCGTTCCAGCACCCAATTTGAGGTATTATGTGGTTGACGATTGCTGTTGTCGAACTTGACGGTTCCAGCTTCATCCTTGGCGCTAGATATTGTGTAACTCAGCGCCCTAGATAACTTCTCTAGTGTAGTTTCTGATTTTTCTTGTAAGCGAACCATGAATCAACCATTCTCCAGCGAGGTTTAGACATACTCATAGGGTTATCTTCGCCCTGGGGAACTGCCATGAGCTTGTCTCCTGTTGCAACGTCTATGAGCTAGATTTCAATGCCAATATTTGCATCCTTTGCTAGTACATCTGTTCTAGCTATTCTGTGGAAAGTCTCTTCTATGCCTTCGAATCCGTCGAAGGTGCTAATAAGCTTGGTGAGAGGGATGATGTCGCTTTGCTGTATTGTCGGTTGTTTAGCTCTAAGAGGCTGGAGTAGTTGATACAGAGCCAAACTTACTTCAACAACTCGCCAATTGCGGAAGTTACCCACAGTCCCACACCATTCGGGAGGGCTATAAACAGTTAGAAAATAGGCACAGAAGGCATACTCAAATACTTACTCGTTACAGAGCACAGTGTTCCCTCCAGTTGCCTCCCACGACATGTTGCTTGAGAAGCCTTGCGTCTTCGCACTGGTGGTTTGATTGCCACCAGCTGCGTGGCTCGCTTCTGCAGAAACTGAGACCCCCCACCCAGAAACTGAGGCAGCCGCAGCAGCTTTCAGTGAGTTCTCAGTGTCCGTCCGCTCCTCTCCCTCCATCTTGGTACTCTGATGTGAAGACATGAGTCGGCCACCGAGTTTGACTCGCCGCGAGAAGACATGACCTGTCAAAAACCATTTTGTTAGCCGCCTGAATTCTGGCCACCGTAGTGAGATGTTGATGCATACCGTACTTTTCCCCAAATTCCTCCACGCTCTTTTTAGTCCGTAACCTCTCAACCTTTGCAATATCTTTCTTAACCTCCTCGGTTAGTTCGAGCGAGTCTGCATCCAGGTAGACAGTGACGCGTGGAAACTAGCAGCGGTCATAATCAAGTCAGCAAAGATCAAGTAATTATAGAACTAAACTGACGTTATAGACAACATGCATTTGCTTGTCCTCTTTGGAATTTGCAGTCACTTCGTTCTTGCCCTTGTTAGTAGAGAAGCCGGCTTTGACGGCAGCAGATACGCCCCAGAAGCCACCGCCACTATTCTGAGTCAGCCAGTCCTGATATCGTCACCGTTTGCCGCAATTCAACATACGCAGACGCTTCAATAGAGCTTTGACTGAAAAAGCTCTTGGCCATTGACGACTGGAGGCTGTTCTGCGTCTCCATGACTGTTACGTAGGATGAGTCGTCAACTCTAAACCGCGGAATATGGGCTTTAATCTAGGGATAATAATCAGTTACTGCTTTGTTAGCTCTACACGAGAAAGAATTGTGGCTTACGTCTTCAAACTCGACACCCTTCGACTCGCCCTTCTTAAGTACCGGAGTTGCCGTGGGGGCAACGATTTCATACGAGCCGAATTTACGACTCTTGATCTTGAAAGCTGTTGTATACCGTAAGGATTGGTGACTGGTATGATATGGAACACGCTAACATACCGTTGAATGGTGTTCTTTCCACGACGGGGTTCTCCGGGTCTTTGTCATACGTCAATCGTTAACCACTAAGCAAACAGTTGGTCCTGGCAATCACGCTCCAGTCTCTATCGGTCAACTCGGCTACAACACTTTCATTGATTCATTAGGTTAAAAATTATAAGTAGAGTTTGAAGTTACCCACGACAACTTGGCGGCTGGCGCCGCAGCCCACTTATCGCTTTGAAATGCTGACTGAAAAATTCGAGAAGGTATTAGACAAAGAGGACTTCGATATGAGGAGTTCGATAATGTACATGATCTGATGGGGTCTTCCGGGGGGTTCTTCAACATCAGACTAGCTTCTAACCCAGCGTCCCTATAATTCGTCTAATGTGAACCAGTCATATAAATAAACGCAAGGATATTATGCACAGCAACGTTTATAACCTAAGTACAGCAATTTCTTAATCTATGAATGCAGCCCCATGGACTATATACAGGTGTAACAGTTCTTGGAAAGATATGCTCTCATTGGCATAATAGGGCTATGGGACCGTGTGTCGTGATAAATAAGCCTGTCCAATGATGAAACATTAACATCACAGGCATTAACCGTCGCGCTATACCCTTCGAGTTTGCGATCCGAGGTAGTGATAATGGCTATTCCACTTGCTCCAGGCCATGAAAAGATCATCTCAACTAAAGGGCTTCTACGCGTGTCATCACGATCGCGAAGGACAATGGGCCTTAACGAAGAGGTCCAGTGGCGGATACCAATGTCGAGGCTGTCGAAGCCAAGCTGGAGGCGTGACTGTCACTTGGCTATGCAAAGACAAGTGGTGGATGATAGTACTTCGTGGAAGTCAGAGGACGGATGGGTGAGTGTTAAGAGGCGGCTACGTGGATGCTGGGAATAAGCGGGTTTTCATCTCGAGGTCCATCAGCAACATGGTCTGAATGGCCACTCGGGAGCTCATTGTCGACATATTGCAAGGCCGAATATGTCCCTGAAATCACGCGAGCCGTGCCTCGATAGACACAGGCAGGGTCAACACTGTACTCACTTGTACTGGAGACTATGAAGGATCGATCAGTTGGGCAACATAGTATAGGCTCAATCTGCCGACAGCCGCGTCGTAATATCATGAACGACGGCATCCTTTATCCTCTTGACTGACTCGTCGCTAACATGACCTTCTTCAATGTACCTAACAGCTTGCTCCATTGCGCGCATGTCTTCGCGTAATTCCACCAGATCACTATCATATGTATCCAATAATTCCTCAGTCGCCATCTTCATAAATTTCTCCGAGTCCGTGTCCAGCACTTCAAAACTATGTTTCAAGTCTTGCTGCGAAGTTTCCAAGGCAGTGCATCGCTCTCGGAGCTTGTCCATGCCCTGACTCATGTCTTTGTTCTCTTGCCTCAGCTTCTTATTCTCCGTCTCCAAAACTTCAATCCGCCTCTCATCTCGGGCCATTATGTCTTTCATATCTTATAGCTCCTTCCAAATAAGGGCGATATTATTATTATGTTCGTTTTGGCTATCTTGTCTTGGGCGTTTTCTGTCGTTCTTGAGATCAATCGGAGGCGGCGGTGGCGGAGGCTCAACTTCGTTATACGACGGCGGTGGAAGTAATGCATCGCCTGCGAGATTGACAAGCTTGGCCCCTTGGCCGCCATACATGCTAGCGAGCTGGAAGCGGCTGCTTCGAAAAGACTTAAGAAGACCCTGGCTAGCTGCATCGCTGATAGCCTGGAACCCAGGGTTTTCACGAGCCTCGATATAGATGGAGAAAGCGGTGGCCTGACAGAGATCACGAACAGCATCGAGAACTAGGCCGGAAGGTGCCCGGGCTGGAGACACCGGCTCCAAAGCCGCAGTGGGAAGAAAGACGTCGAGATGTCGGTTCAAAGTGAGGCTGAGGCAGAGACTAATAGAGTCCAACTCTTGTTGTAACGCATTGGGAACTGTCGGGTTCTTGACAAGGTCTAACGAGACGATGGAGGAGGCACAGGCTCGGAGGGTGATTGTTGTGTGGTCGATTGCTTTGAGCTTGAGGGGGACGCTTAGTTCGAAGAAAGCGCATGTCTTGTCGAAGCGAGTGGTGAGTGTTACAGGACTGGCTTTAGGGTCGCCCTTTGACAGGCTACGCGTCGTGCCATCCGACTCCCACCTGATGATGGCGTTGGTAGTGTGATTAATGTCGAGGCATTGTGAAGAAGACGACATTACTGCGGCCAGTCAGTTCGATAACAACTGTACGTACCTGGATAACTGTAGGTGTAGCTGAGCCAGTCAACCCTCGCCGCGACCGAGAGGAGGAACAGCTTCGCTGACAGGCAACCTGTCTGGTCTCCAGCGAGCTGCAAGGCCAAGCAGGTCCCTTCTACAGACCCCGGTTGTTCCAGCAAAGGAGGCGAAATGCGCTCGTTTGAAGGGTACAAGTCGGAATTTTAACGGTCTGTATCGCGATTCACCGCCTCTCTCGGACGCGTTTCGGGCGACGGGTTCAGCTCGTAGAAGAGCATGGGTTGATGAGAGCGCTAAAATTACAGAGACAAAAGAGCGACGATGGGAGAATATGAATAAGAGATGAAGCCATCGCGACGAAAGAGTTAGCGCAGCGTAGCGTGCAGGATGGAAAGCGGATGGCGGGTGTGGATAGGAGGAGTAATTTCAGTGAGGATAAACAGTTAGTCCGAGATCCGAGCGGGGCCGGATGCTAGGTCCGGTCCCAGAGCCCCACTATTATCGCATGAAACTCCGCCTCGGTTTACCCTACAGATAGTCGAATAATTCAATCACTGTGAACTCTGGCAAATGGGACAGTATTTATTTCGAGCATATATGAATCACAGGTGTTTCTCTGTGTCCCTTTCTTATCTTGGCCGTTTTGACAACAATGTTCTATTTTGTAGGCCAGGCTTACATCACAGTGGGCTACGATGTGGAATCAACCTTGTTTCCCATGAACAACTGCGTAACGAATTTTACACACATGATGCGGCGAGTGGGAAAGCGGTGGAAAGTTTGGTTAAATTGTCTCCGCAAATACTTACCATACCACGAGTACAGTATCTCCAGGGCGCGAAATCAGGTTAAGATGCTTCAGCCCTATTTTTCCCGCTCTCTGCAGTCCAAACCCACCAACCACTACACAAACAAGCATCAGGGCAAAGTCAAACCAAAAGCACGCGTGATATCCCTCCAGAATAGCGTCCGTGGAATCTGGCGCCGCCGTCCGCTCTGTGACTGCAGCTGAGACGACCTGTACAATGGCCAGCCCCAAAGCATTCCCGAGCTGTGCAGCTGTGTTGAAAAGGGCACCAGCAAAAGATTGCCTGTCTTCAGGGAATCCTTCGCTAATGATAAGAAGCCCGACGGTGAAAAGAACATCGACAGAGAAGGGCAGAAGGAGCTGCGCAAAAAAAGGCCCGACCCAATAAGATGACATAGGTTGGGCCAGTGCCATGATTAACGGTGAGCCAGATAAGAGCAGGGATGCGGTGGTCACAAGCCAGATAGCAGGAATGATATGTACGATATGACCGGTTATCACATTCAAAACTATTCCAACAACGATACTTGGAAGAATCCGGGTGGCGGCCTCAACAGCAGATAGATGTTGTATCTCTTGAAAGCTATGATAAGTGTCAGGTAAACGCCGATTTGAAGACTTTGGCTGGCCACTCACAAGAGACTAGTTAGAAGATCTAGAGAATTTAGTACTGCAAACGAAAGAGCAATGTTGATGCACCCGGTAGTGAATGCGAAGTTACTCCACACGGCATTCGGGATCAAAACCGGTCTGCCTCTTTTTGCTTGATAATACATCCATCCAAAGAATAGTGGCAAGGTCACCAAACTACAGCATAGAAGGATGATATTGCCCGGTTTTGTGATGTGGTGAACATCTATGCTGATAACCCTTCCCATAAGTCAGTTTCGTTCGAGCACATATGGAGTGGATCGCTAACTTACGCAAAGAAATAGGATATGGAGGCCATAAAAGCAGAGGCGAGCAAGGCTCCGACCCAGTCAACATTATATCTCAGATTGATCATTGTCTTCCGGAAGCCCCCAAGCGATGTGGAGCTTGGCAGTGACCATATGCCGACTGGGAAAAGGAGCAGTGTAATACCACCATAGAGGTACCATCCTGAACGCCATCCCAGTGTTTCCATGAGCGCACCACTTACCACAAGTCCAAATGAGAACCCGATTAGTTGACTAACTCCCAAGCAAGCGAAGGATACATTGCGGCTCCTGCCACTTAGGTGAGCTTTGCCAACAAGAGCCACAGAGGTAGACAGGTGTAATGCCACCATGATACCCTGAAGCGCTCTTAAGATAACCAGCTCTTGACCATTCTTAATAAATCCACAGGACAGCATAAGCAGGCCGTTGGCCATACATCCCGCCAGATTCAGTGATCGCGGCCCCACAACATCAGCGACGGCGCCTAATACAAGCAAAGTAGAGGCTGTGGATAATCCTTGGACTGATAATGGCCAGAAGGCAAGTGACTGAGGTATGTTGAGATCTGCTGTCAATCTCGGTAGTCCTATAACAATGAGGCCATTCGTGGCGCTCGAGGTGAAATTGACACCGCAAAGCTGGAATACTGTTGTGGTTCTTCGTAGACGGGACCAAGATTGCGGGATGGTATCAGTGAGATCGGTCGGGGAAGGCGGGAATTCGAAGATGGCTGCATGAGCCCGGGTCTGGTCTTTCAATGCTGATGATGGCACTTCAGGGGATGGAGATTCCATCTTCGTGTGACAGAACCCAACGACGAATCTTCAGTGTAGGTTCCCTCCCGTAGACGTAGTCGCGTACTCTTTCATTTTGTCTGTCGAACTTTTAATTCAAGGCTCTCAGCTAATACCCTCAAGAGAGGGCTGTTGGTATTTAATGTACCACGAATACGATAGTCTAAGAGAAGACTTGTGACTTACTAGCGTCGGAATGATCCCTTGCAGCGTCTCGATCTAGGCTAGTAAACTCAAAAGGCGCCTTATAACGGGTGCAGGGTGTTTATTCATTACTAGAGCCTCACACTCTGAAATCTGGGGACAATGTCACATCAAGGTGATATTATGAACAAGTCTCACGTCAGATACTCGCAATTTGCATCTATACATAGCTATTCAACATAGGTAGTCACCGGCCAAAGCTGGTAAAGCGTTTCTGGCTGGGCAAGGTTAATAATTTTTGGGAGATTGCAGAGGTCAGCCCTACCGTATTGACTGAGTAACTTCGCCACTTGTATGTCTAAGGTAAGGGTTCTAGATTTTCGACTACTCCCTTTGTGTTCGCTAGTTCAAGGTCGGCATTCTAATGGCTAGTAGATATTATCTCGGGGCTAACCAGTGAGAGCATTATATTTGTCTTTCACATATGTCAAAGCACCCCATGGAGAATTGTGTACTCAGTTAGGTGTGCTATCGAAGCTTGCACCTGTAAATCTTGCTATTACTGGAAGAAGCTACTTTACAAAACATAAGTAATAAGGAATCTCCCTCCTCTACGACATCGGTAAATAATTTATCACACTCTTTTACTAATCTTAACTTAATAATACTCAATCAATCGGTTCCGATGTGTACAAGATCTGTATTGTATTTATTAGTATTAATTGTTAGTGAATCATAGGTCTTTACTTTTTCTTCGCCCTGCCTAGAATCCCTTTTGTTTTTCAAGCTAAAACCCTCCCGCAGATCATCACCGTCTGGACCACTCTAGCCAGAGAATCAGCGATATGTTGCATCCGCCTGTTATTTGTCAATAATCTATGGCTAACAGGAAACATGCTTCTGAGAGGCGGAAGAGATGAGAAGCTGAAGACTGTAATACGTACAAGTCATAATGCTTTTCCTGCTAACCGCTTTCTTTATGTATAGAAAGACGATCTTTGTCGAAGTGTAACGGCCTCGCCGAGATTGTCCAAGCTAGGTTAGATCCTTTAGACCGCTACCTGCTTACCTTTTACTAGTAAGCCAATTGTATCTTTTGGAACCTAAGATCTTAGACTAGTGATGTATTCCTTTTTAGCGTTTCTCAAATAGTCCATGTTCAGCTCCAGCTAGTCAGCCACACTTATGCACAACGACCCAGTAATGATTCTTTGGATGATCTGTCTATGCTTAAAGGGGGGGTGATCGGATAGGTCGGGCAAACTTAATGCGGCGAAGTAATGAGAAGGTCGGGATTGGATAGGCGTTAGAAATGTTTTGTTTTGAAGTGGAAAGAAGAGAGGGTCATCTAATTGGACAAACGAACAATCGAAGGTAACGCACAAGTCGAAGCTCTCAATAGCTTTCCACTGACAGTTGTTTCAAATGCTACTTATATCGCTCAGCAAGCTGAATAAATCCAACCTCGAACATCGCAGTTCTGACGGCGATCATCCAAGGTGAAATTTCCTAGATCTCGAAAAGGAAGTGGGCATGACGTCTGGGTCGTGAGCAACTCCACTATGGAAGAAGCTAACCAACATGCAGCAGATGCAGGAGGGTATGAACAGGAGCATCGTGCATGGTTTCGCGACTTGTAGGAAAGAAAAAGTCAGCGGCCAAGTCCTTTCAGCGTTCTTCAAGATCGCCAAAGAGCACGGAATGTCCTGATGGGCTGAATATTAGGCTGTAATTCGGATGCTATCCACGTCAGTTTTGAAGATTCGATAAGCCAGAAGATGGTCGTTATTGAATTATCGTTAAAGATAACGTGAATAGCTAAGAATGAAATCGTTGCTGTGGTTTACATGATTGTGCTATGCTCTGCTAAATCGGACTTTATTCCGTCGAAGGGCATACACACACGCGTACAAGCATTTATCAGCTCGGATAGTTTTGTCTCGCACCATTCCACCTGTGTTTCGGAGGTAGGATGACGCTGCCAGGTGTGGATACATTTTATGTATCCGATCAAGTTGCCTATGACTGTCTGGCATTGGCCTGCGAAACTGAAGTTTCTTGTTATTGCTTAATTTCCAGTTTTTAAATCCTGCAACTTACTCCAGGTGCCTGCATGAATGCTTGATCCAATCTTTGGCTACCCCATCACCTCTCAACTAGGACTTGTTCTGTTAAGGTGGAGCCCCCGAGTTCAGCGTCCTTACGTCCATTGCCAGGCCTGGCTATGGCTGCAGCATTGGTACATCTTCTAGCGGCGGATCGAGCCACGTCAACGGAGTCGGGGGAGATTATTGCTGCCAACAGCACGAAAAGCGCTCATGAGAAAGATACTAGCAACTCGAACGTCGATCGCAGCGCCTTCCTTTCTCGCGATGCTGTATATGATATATGGAGCGGGCTTTCACTTCCTCCTAGCGCCCTCGAGTAGTAGAGATATAGGTTTCTAAGTCAAGATGGCGGGGAAGACGATGGAAAATCGATATTACACAGACAAAACCAAAGAACTCATAAAACACCGTAATATTAGTTAACTTTAATTATATTGAATAGATACCCAGAGTAGTACAAATATCGATAATATTATGTTCTGTAACTATGTAACTGAATTCCCTCTACAAAGGGATAGTCCTCAAACAATGATCCAAGAGTTCTCTATCATTATCCTAAATCTAAAGATCTTTCCCGTAATGTCAACCCGTAATCTGCGTCCTGGTGTAAATGCTGGGACCCCGATCGAGCTCCCTTGAAATGCTGTCGTCCGTTCCCCAAAACTCGACGGCGTATTTGCACTATTCCGTATCTGGAGGAACACCGTGTCCCCCAACCTAATAGGACCCGATAAATGCCCTTCTCCCGTCGGTTTCTCAATAATAATTAAGACTTTATGCCTCTCACCTCCCGCCGCACTGGTATTTGGGATTCTAGTCATTAAACACAAGTAGTGGCTACCCTCTGGTATTTTTTATTATATATAAAACTCTTGTCGCCGTAGGAAAGCTTTATACATTATCAGCTTCAACCGTCATTAATAATAATCTTGGAAGTTATTTCCGCTTTTTAGCCTTGCCGTACCCATCGTTCTAGCACCCAATACGAGGCTTGGCTCTTGATCACCGAATTGGACATTGAGAACTAGACCCTAAAAGACAGTGGCCAGCCTACAGCCCAACCAAAAAGAGCTGATAATTGATCCAATAGTTTTGGAAGCTTGTCAGCATCAGCTGATAAGGATAAGCCCCGCCGAGGCTGAATATGGCATATGAGTTATACTCATAAATTCCCGCTGATCCCCGCTCGTTCCGAAGCCTCGACTAGGCTACCTCAGTAATAAGTCAGAATGGATCAGTTCAACAATGCTAAAGAGGTTTCAGAGAGACACGGGCTGTTTCTACTCCACCCTCTACCAAATGAGCCATATAAAATAGATGACTACCTAATTGAGTAAACGATCTCACCAGTGAAACCTGAGACTCTCGTGTGACTGACCAAGTCGATAGCATCGTCGCCATCCACGGCCTTGGGGGCCATCCGTTCAAAACATGGACCGAGAAAGAGGGCAGACATCTCTGGTTGCGAGACTCATTACCAGGCCACATTCCCCAAGCACGAATATTAACATTCGGATATGACTCGGCCGTCGTATTCGGCAAATCTCGGTCGCAAATTCACGACTACGCAATTGATCTCGCGAACCGCCTCGAAAGCTTTCGCCAGCACCCCCAAGAACGAGATCGCCCGCTAATCTTCATCTGCCACAGTCTCGGTGGCGTCGTATTCAAGGAATTCCTTGTACAAGTGACGCTGAACAAGGACTCGTTTGGCCATGTCGCCAAGAGTGTTTCGGGTGTTGTCTTTCTAGGTTGTCCTCATCGTGGCTCTCGCGTTGCGTCGCATGCACGCCTGCTATCGAGAATTGTCAATGCTGCGACACTTGGCTCTGGCACTAGGTCTGATTTAATCAAGCTGCTTCAAGTTTCGTCTACGGAGCTGGAGGCAGTTTCTCGCCATGCGACTTATCCTTTAAAATCCCTCATAATCATTTCTTTCCATGAGCAAGTGCCAACAGGGCCAAGCATGGTGGAAAAAATGCTATACTTCCTCTAAATTACTGCTAACTATTTCCTGATAGGTTGTTGAACCCTTTTCAGCCATCCTAGGTCTTCCAAACGAACGGGCTATGCCTGTCAATACAGATCATCGTGGACTTGCTCACGTTTCACCCAGGAAACCTCAGCAATATCTCCCTGTCTGGTCATCTGTCAAGGAGCTAGTCGAAAGTTAGCATTCTATCGGCTCAACTATGTAGTAGACTACTAAAGAGGATCTAGGCTGCTTGACTCCAATACAAGCTGACAACCGGAAGCTTCTGGAAGGCCTGTTCTGCTTCGATTCAAAGTCAGCCCAGATGCGACCTCGCCAACCGCAACATGGGACATGCGAGTGGATATTTAGCCATGCCAAATATCTGACCTGGTTTCATTCTAAAGAGCCTTCAATGCTACTGCTCACGGGTAGTGCTGGATCTGGCAAGAGTGTTCTTGCACGCTGCGTCGCCGAACGGATCCAATCAGGCGGCGTGGATAAAGCGTCCGGTTCCGACTACCTCGCAGCCAGTTATTTCTGCTCGTATGTTGAAGCTGCACTGAACAGTCAAGAAGTTGTGTTGCGCACACTGTTGCATCAACTTGTCCAACTCAATCCTCGCTGCGGAGTTCTTGTCCGCAACCGTCTTCTGAAACGAACAAGGACAGGAGAAGAGGTTCTAGATTTGGACATTCGGAAAATGTGGAATACTCTACAAGAGGTTCTTTCCATGCAGACTATGAGTCGTGTGATCGTCGTTATAGACGCCATCGAGGAGCTTGGCGTCACTGTTGCAAAAGCTATTCTGGGCGGTCTGTGGAACATCGCCGACTATCTCCGCAGAACACAGCAGGACAATCATCTCCGAGTCTTTGTTTCAAGCCGACCCAACCTTACGCCATCTAGCAAGGGGTTTTCAGGCCTGGAGATTCTGCATCTTGGTGACGTTGACATGAAAGCCGACATCAAACTCTATCTCTCAAGCTCTATTCACGACCTTGAAGCCCAGAATGCAAGCTTCAGCGCATCCATCACTCCTGACTTGCGCGAGAAGGTCATTTCTCAAATCTCAAGAGCTGCAGGTGGCATGTTCCTTGCAGCTGTGGTCACATGGGAAGACTTCAAGAGAGGCCTCCTGTGGAACGAAGACGTTGTGGTCCAGAAGTTGGAAAGTGTGGTCTCTAGTGGCAACAGCATGGCTTCGTTCTATGACAGGCTAATGGAAAAGATCGACCCGTCCATGCTCGACGATGCTTTGTCCATCTTCGCCATCCTGTTTGCGGCAGCACGACCCTTATCCGAGACTGAGATTGGGACAATTCTGGGAATCTGTCGATCGAGGCGGCATATCACACGATCCACAGATTTCGAGCCGTTCAACAACCTGAATACAATAATGGAAGACAGCTTCCAAGATTTGATCATAGTCCAAGATGACAACACGGTTACCTTTATTCACCTGTCATTCAAAGACTATCTCATCAGCCAGGAGAGATTCAAACCGGTGATCCGAAAAGGGCGTCAGAATATCACCAAGGCGTGTCTGGTCTACCTGAAGCTACGTGACCTGCTCCAAAATGCCGTAGAGAAGTCAAAATATGATGGTACGTCTCTTGTTCATAATTATGACACATAAGGACTAATGAGCTAACACATTCCATAGAACTAGCAACTGGATATCCTTTTCTTCCCTACGCTACCAGTCATTTCCACTGGCACATCAAACAACTCCCAATTGACGACCCTCTGTGGCTTTTATTCGCCGACACGGCCGGGAAGTACAGTATCTATACCCTGGAATCAATGTGGCCAATGTACAGATACTTTGATAGAAGCCCTCTACAACATATTCTCTTCAGTAATTCCATCCCCGAGTCTTCAGCCTTGGGGCTGACCCGTCGGTTTCACGAGCATGGCTATGATCTAGATGAGAAATGGCGACATTCGTCTAGTGGCGCAACACTCAGGACCTGCTGTTACTATGCTAACATTCAATTCCGCAAAGAAGCGGCTCTCTTGCTTCTGAAACTTGGAGCAAATCCGAATCTTCCCGAAAACTCTGACCGAACAAACATCGGGCACGCGCTCGAAAGAGGAGCCTGGGACTTGTACGACGCATTATTGAGTCACCCAATGACGGATCTCAGCGCTCGAAATGTCCTTGGCGAGACTTTGTTACATCATCAGATGCAATTCGGGACATTGGATAGAATCGCCGAGCTTCTGGATTTGATTGACGAAGTGGATCTGAACCCTCAAGATTGTGAAGGACGCACGCCACTTCATGTGGCGACTATGCTAGAGAAGGAAGACGCAGTACGAACGCTCCTCGCCAGACCAGGCATCCGACTCAATTTGGTAGACAACATGGGTCGGACGCCATTGGCACTGGCTACCTACTGGGGTCGCAATAAAATGGCTCTGACACTCATTGAGCACGCAGGGGCATTTCCGCTAGCAAAAGAAGGTCATCTCAGCGCCCTCGTTCTCGCAGCAAAGCGCGACGACAAGGATCTGTGCAATAAGTTGCTGGTGGCGTGCCAGCACCAGAACCTACGCTTCCACCAGGATATGTCAGGTAAAGGGTTACTGCACCATGCTGCCATGAACGACTGGAACGACGTGATCGAAACGTGTATGCGTCGCGGTGGCCGGACGATTGATATCGACCAGATCGACCACTCGGGCCGCAGCGCTTTACACTATGCTTCAAGCCTAGGCAATGTCGCAAGTTGCCAAGCTCTCATCGATGGTGGTGCAAGTCTCACGCTTCAAGATCGTCTGGGTAGAACGGCTGCTCAAGCCGCCGCCGACGCTGGCTTCAAGGATACGCTCTTGCTGCTTCTAAAGAGCGGCCGAATAGACGCTAATCAGAAAGATAGTGAAAGGCGTAACCTGGTTCACTGGGCAGCCACAATAGAATGCGTCGACGTCATGGAACTCATCACGCAGATGCCGGGTGTCAAGTTGGATCAGAAAGACTGTCATGGCAAAACACCCATTGACATCGCCTTCATCTGCCAGTGTAAGTATGTTGGCTTGTTTCTCGCCAGCAAGGTGCCGCATCTCAACATATACTCATGGGACCTGATATACCGCGCACCGCTCCTTAGTTGGGAGTCCATACATAGTTCAGAGGAAATCTATACGACTTTCGAGAACGATCTATTGATGAGGAACGCGCAGCGACAACAAGCCGCACATGAAGAGCATAGAGAATTGCAAAAGCAATATCCTCCCGAGCTCTGGGCCCTCAGGACGATGGAGATTTGATTACTGACAAGCGACAATGCGACGGTGAATGGGACCCTTCTAGTGAATTCGGTCGGTGGGCGGCACAAGGTTGCATATCAATGTACGACCTGCTTCGGGTGACCTTTGTGTCAAGAATGTTACAAAAACCGCATTTTATGGCGTTACCAGAAACACGTGAACAACGTGGGGGTATTTTAGATTATAGTGAAAATTGATAAAAGTCCTAGAGAGTGTATAGAAAGTAATCAACTGGCATGAGAGGGCCCTCACAACAACATTTGAGGGTTTGCGTATTTCTTTCTCCCACAACGGACAACACCTCCTGACTCAGCTCTTCATAAGCCGCTTGGGAGTCAGTTTAACCAGACTGGCCCTGGAAAGTGCAACCTCCCTCCTTGATGCTGCACTGCGCTCCAGTAAAAACAGCGTTCTTACAGTCGGTGAAGGAAGCACGACGATCGCGCCCGTTCTTAACAAAGTCGACAACGAGAATGTTGTTTACACCATTCATGCTGAGTTTTCCTCCATCAACAGAAAGACTGCCACCTGGCAGCTCGCGTCGAGCGTACTCCCTGCACGAGCCGGCGAAACCTTGAGTGAGTTGTTTGGAGGCTCCATCTGATGGCACGAGAGTGACGAGGCATTGGCGGAAGCAGCCGGGCGAGTTGGGAGTACCACCCCCGGCAGTAGCAGTGTCTTTGACGTCGATAGACAAGGCACTACCCACGAAGGTGGCCATGGTGAAGACAGCGGCGACTCTCATATTGATGTTCTTGTGACTGTTAGTGGAAGTCGAGTGATGTTACTTATGGAGATTGGATCTTACTGAGTTATAATCGGTGAAGAGATTGAAAGACTGTGTGTTGGTGTTAGTGATCTGTTGAGAGTTGGTAAGGAAACAATGGCCCTCTTTATACCTCGTTGAAGCTTCCGTTCTCTGAGCAACACTCTTGAAGAGGACGTCATGTGTCGTAGAGTAAAGTCAAATAAAACCAAGATCAGCAACCAGCGAAGGCCGAAAGACAAAACAGATCCGGGATATTGAATGAGTAAGACTTACTAAGAGGCAACAAAAGAGAAGGTGATCGGTGTATGCAGGTTCCATATGAGAAGATGTGCCGCTCGTATGTAAATCGCAGCTGGATAAAGAATAGTGAGATGCATCACAGAAGGGATCTGTGGCCACCGGATGGATCTTGTTAAGATTGAAAAGGTGGAAGAGACCTCAGACTTGAGCATAAGTTACACAAATAGTTACAAGGTTAGTATAAGTAACATGAGGGGTATGAATGACTGCTCTGTAGGTAGCCATACTTCTATTGGGGACTAATATAAACACTCGGACTGGGGCTCTATTGAAGGAAGTCACACTCTTTGGCCAAGTGATTTTCCAGAAAGGCTTGGGACAGTATGAAGCTCCTTCCAACGTAACAAATCAGCCTAATAAAAACCTACGACGAAGTAGGCCCTCAAGAGCGAACTATAAGCCATTTTTCTTATTGTAATTATTGTGCTTTAACTTATGGCGCGGAAGTTAAGACGAACCGAGCCGCCTATGATCGACCTCGCATCTTCGGCAAAGAACGGACATGGTTGGAGATCCTACACGTAGGGGTCGGCCGCAATGTGGTATGTAAGTGGAGCTCATGTTGAATTCTATGGTCCTTTTACATACAATGTGGACTAGAAACTGTAGTTCTCGTGTACAGAATACAGGGGCACCGGCACCGGCACCGTCAAAATCCTACTAAACTCATACCATTGCATCTTCAAGACTCGGTGGTGGAAAGGGAATGGTCAACTGAACGTGGACGATCTCGATCGTTGCTGATCACCCGCTCGTGGTAGCAATGGGAGCTTACTAAGAACTTTCCGGCATGATTTGTAAGTTGCTAAGGTCACCCAACTAACTACATATGGCACTGCAATGAACATGTTGGGAATGAGATTCATTTGTGTGAGGTTCTTTCATACTGCGCATTGACACAAATCTAATAATGCTAGATAGCTTGCTAAGTACTACTTACGATAATTGCCTACAAGGTAGTAGCTAGCAAATGGACATGTCGGCCGCCCTCGTATAACATAGACTCACAAGCCCATCTAGGGACACGGTTGAGATGCGAGGAGATATGGAGAGGTATGGGGCTTGTATAATAATCGCGTTCAACCAGTTGGCGGTGCGGGGTGACCAGTAGGGCAGTAATAGCACTAAGAGGCAGAGGTGAGTATGGTGCAAATGTATCAATTGAACAAGGATAGTGCTGAACGATTGTATTTATCCGCAAGAGCTTTCCAATGATACTTGCAAGCTGGATCCTTCAAGCTTCCTTCATCTTCTTCCATAAGCGGATATAACCGGCGAGCTCAATCTTCCCCTTGATAATCTTTTGTCTCAACGAAAATGCATCCCGCGTCTGTGATACGTATGAAGTCGCCTGATTTCAACGAATCATGCCTTGTGGCAGACGGCAATCCATTTCTCGGAGAAAATGGCCCACCTCTCAAGCTCATACATTGCATGAGACCGGTACCAGGAGGCAGGCAAATCAACGGCAAGTTAGGAAAGGTACATAGCACTGGCTCGCAAGACCCAGTTCTTTATGAAGATCTGCCCCAGGTACATCCACTAAGTGGAGAACCTACCCTAAATACCTATCACTATACCTAAGGGCATTTAATGTCATCTGGAATTGATGTTACCTCCTAGACGGCAACCTAAATATAAATCTCTTATATAACTCTCCCAGATTTAGATAGATAATTACAGTTCAGGTTTCACTCTTCTTACATCAACACAATAACAACGACAGGAGGCAGGCAAAGCCTTCACAACTTCTGGACCCTCATCCTCCTGCTGTTTGGCCGTACCAAAATTCAACCAGCGACTCATAGTCATTTGTCATCGTAATGATGAATACGTATAATGGGGAAATATTAAGTTTACTAGTGATATTCACATGATGGTTAGCACGCAGCCGCAGAACGACAGTCCGCCCTCGTGGGCGTGCATGCTCAGCCGCCAGCTGGTTGTTTGCCTAGCTCCAGTGATTGGCCTAACCCTGACCTGTTGCGAGGCCAAGCCAACAGTGACAAAGCTAATTGCTGTTACTTATAATATCACAAGACCACGAGCGGCATAAAGGCTGCCAACGAAGGCCGGAAGGGACGCGAAGGCTTCATTCTGCTGCGACCAGGGGTCAGAGCCAGACAAGCATAAGAACGAAAATACCAGCAACGAGGATGTTTTTTTAGATTATCTGGTGCACAAGGGGTGCAATAAGGATCTGTTTCATACCATAGACCGGGAAATCTATAGTGTTCCTCTATTAAACAGATGGCTTTAGCAGTGGGGATAACTAAGGTAATGCAACGTCATTATCTCTCGCTCCTACCCTGTTCTGTGTCCAAGTAGAGGCTCTGCTAAACTCTGACTAGCCCGGTTTCGGAAGATAGTAATGATCCAGGAGTATTTGAAAACATCTGCTCCGTCATAGCGATAAGGGCCCGCCTTTAGCTATCTTGAGACAGTTAATGTTCTAAGTTCGGTTTAGCGCGTAGACTCAGGCCGTTCACAGTATCTAACAAGGGTCTAATTATAGCAGCCTTTTTCCCCTTACTTGTCAAGCCTGTTTCTATGGGAGGCGTTTCTTCTTGTTCTTTTCTAGTTTGGGCCACTAGCCGCCCGCCATGGTTAAAGAGAGCCGCGTGAGATACGACTACAAAGACATTTGTTATTTCTAACAACAACATACATACCTTTCAAGACTCAGAAGATTTAGTATGTAGATACTAAGGCTTAAGCTGGATTTCTACCTCTGGAGTCCTTCAAGGCCAAAAGGTCAGGCCTTCCTATAGTGGGCCTCTGTCGTGCTAATAATGGATATTCCAGTCAATTAAAAAAAGAAACTGATAAATACTGTACTTAGATCGCTTTACCTAGCGCACTGAACGAAACTTCCTCAAACGGGTACTACATTTACCGGCCTCCCGTGGGCAAAGATTGACGTTCCGTTTCACGAAGATGCGATACCCACGGAAAGAGGCCCACCAAACTCAAACTCCTGCCGGCCTGGCGATACTATTCTTAGCAGCATTTGCACAATGAAGGCTTTATCAAATACCTATATATACATGTATACAATATCCTCTCTAGGATTCTTAAGTGGCCTCAGTGTAAAACTCGGGGAGCTGGAATCCCATTCTGCACAGTTGACTTTTCCCTTTGTCTTTTTCATTCTCTATTGTTTGGTGCTTTATCTCTTGATTTTATTTCTTTTCTATATTTCACTGCATTCATATTTCTTCACTTCAACTCGGACAAACTGGTTTTGTACTTACGCGTCTCAACAGCTCGAAACCAACAAGGCCACAGAATAAAAAAGAAGCGGCACAAACACTCACAAGTTGCCCGTCATGACTAGAAGTGATGAGAAATCGGCTTGGACCGACTCCGTTGTGTCAACCCGCAAGAACTCGGTCGATTGGCAGCTTTCGAGATCAAACTCTCTTATTCTAGGTCATCTCGATGTCAAAGTTGACACGCAAAAGGAGTCCGACCATGACGCAAATGCCTACAGCAAATCCGTCACGCCGGCTGTCGAGAAGGGAGAGAAACCATTTGAAGACGACGAAGACCACCACAAAGGCCATAGTGCTGTCGACATGTTCGATCCGAACCGCCCCAGGATGGCCTTGAAGCAGCGACTACACCACTTCACCTGGGCCTGGTACACATTCCCTATGAGTACTGGCGGCCTGTCGCTCCTTATCTTTGCCCAGCCGCACCAGTTCCCGGGGCTCAGGGAGATCAGCATGACTGTATACATCATCAATATCCTTCTTTTTACCGCTATCTGCTCTACCATGCTGTTGCGTTTCTTCTTTAACCCGGGAGATATGTCCAAGTCGCTTACTCATGAGCGTGAGGGCTTCTTCTTCCCAACTTTCTTTCTATCTATAGCGAGCGACCCTTATAACCAGCACGCAGCGATATGCCATCCCAGATAACAACGAGACGCTAGCTTGGGCAATCCAGATGGCATTTTGGGGATATGTCATCGTGACCCTACTGCTGGCTGTTGGTCAATATAGCTACGTCTTCGCGGCACATAGCTTTGGCTTACAGACGATGATGCCAACGTGGATTCTCCCTATATTTCCTATCATGCTCTCAGGTACCATTGCTTCCGTTATTGCCGATACACAGCCCGAGATCGCGGCAATCCCCATCATCGTGGCCGGCTTAACATGTCAGGGTCTTGGGTTATCCGTTGCTGTCCTTATGTACTCCCACATGGTCGGTCGCTTAATGTCAGCCGGCCTCCCTAACCGCGAGCACCGTCCTGGCCTGTTTATGAACGTTGGCCCCCCATCATTCACAGCACTAGCCTTGATTGGCATGGCCAACGGGCTGCCTAACAGCCTTGACCCTGATATGGACGGCATCATCGTTGATGCTGGCATTATCCGCACCATGGCTTTAATATCCGGAATCAGTCTCTGGGCACTTGCGGCCTAGTGGTGGGGTATTGCCCTTATATCAGTCCTCCGATCGCCTCCTGTCTATTTTCATCTCGGCTGGTGGGCCATGGTCTTTCCTAATACTGGCTGGATCCTCGCTACTATCCCTATTGGAAATGCCCTGGGTAATGAGCCAGTGAAGTGGGTGGCAACGGGTATGAGTATTGTACTTGTCCTCACTTACTTCTATGTCCTCTACAACCATGTCCGGGCAGTGATAGTACAAGACATTATGTACACTGGAAGGTAAGCTATCCAAGTCATTCTTCACAACTGCATCTAAATAATTACTGAATAATTACTGACTTGCCGAAAGGGACGAGGATTTTAATGACCACTAACTAATGTTAGTGGTACAACCTAGACGTGAAAGTAGCGTTCTATCGCGGATGGAGGCTTTCTGTCGTGGTGATACAAGTTCTTCTAGCTTTTAGATACCTCGGCATCCAACCTAACTGGAGCAAGGTACACTTATTAGTTTATCTTTGATATTACTGTCTATACATACCACAGGAGCATCTGAACCTCATTATAGACTGCGTAGCTACTATTATGTTTATTAAGTATCTAACTCTTATTATTATTTTTTATTGTGATGATGAGTACGTATAATGAATTGGGAAAGATCTTTTAGGTTTACTACAAAATTCCGGTAGTGCCTACTCATTGTCTCTGTTCAATTGACACATACAACGCGTAAAGTTGAATCCGGACTGGGCAGTGCCTGGGTCCATTAAGACAGGCACTGTACTGAGCGCTAGAGGCGGACTCAACTACAGAAAAGCTGCCACACACGCCCTCAAGTAATGCCATTAACATATATCATTTACGTGAAGCAAGATAACTACAAGCTCAGTACTCTGTCTATGGCGCATGATAGTTTATGTGGAGGAACATAATTACATAATTCTTGAAAACATCGCATCATTGAAAACGCGTCAAACGGTGGTTCCACACCCCAGCATCACCACATTACTAGCTCTCGCTCACCGGACCTATCTGGACAGACCCGCCCTTCTGTCGCGATTTCTTGAAACGAGCACAGCAACCTATAATACCATACAGTGTTGTCGCAAACCACAGAAGAAGGCTGATGAGGTTAACCCAAACAGCCGCCTGCATCCTGTTGCGTGAAGCTGGCACAAATTCTTTGTCCCCCTCCGCGCCGAGATAAATCGAAGCAAACACTCCAAATTGCGCCAACCATAGGATAGAGACCAGAGCATCCAACAAGCCCCAGTACCACACAGCCGTCATACAGAACAGTTGCATAATGCAGATAATTATAGACACTCCGGCTACAAGCTCGGCGTAGACCCAAGACGCATCTACCCTAGCATTTTCTTTTATCGCTCGGGCAAGGTTAAGTCTGTATAGGACCGCTACCACTACGGCAAATATGCATTGTAGTATACGTAGCATAGCATGCGAGATTAGACCTGCCAATCGCTTCTTCTCCCGATAGTCGGTGGTATCTGTCGATGGCTTCTGGGTTTGTTGGCTGGATAGCGAACTCTCAAGATCTATTTTATGACTATCTCTTACAGAAGAATCTTATGTAAATGGTTAGAGACATGTCATGCTGATGGAGTGTACCGGTAACATACTGTGCTTGAGGTACTCGACCTCCTTTGCGTCGATAGGGTAGACTCGGCTTTCTTGTTGCATTGTGGACAACTGGAAATTGATGTTTTGTTGATAAGTTGGGAAACTCAGAGTTGCACAGCATAGGTACATATATATATTTGCGAGAGTACGGTTGGGACCCTTTTTAGGGTTTGTCCCTGAGCTAGCGGAGCCTTTACAGAGAGACACCCTCCATCCGCCATCTTAGCTAAAACTGAGCGAATCCCCTCTCTAAAGGTCTTTGCCATACAATCAATCCTCGTCGCCAAACATACCAAGTGGACACTTACTCGGTTACGCATGAAAAATAAAATGAAGAAGTGGAGGAAAACTGGAGAAGATTCCGAGCTAGAGGGGGTAGTGGAATTCAGTAGGACCAATCTTTGAGTTTTCGCATTTGGACCCGAAAACATGCGTCAGCTTGTATCAGATAATGCAGTAAATTTACGTCATCAGTGAAAGGTGGCTCGACAACAAAAAAAGAGCCAGGCAGGTCTCTTCAAAAGCACTGGGTAATTTAGTTACAATTGATTTAATATCCCTGTCGTGATCACATCTGGTCTTTATGTTGTGCCGCACCTGTTGTAATGAAGGCAAAACAGATCAAGTAAGCATCATCGGTTTTCAGTCTAGCGCCATGATAGGGGCAAGCAACTGTGTGAGCCATGAAATACAGGGCTTTAGCTATGTTTTCATCTCGGTTCTTATCTATCTCTAAGCAATTAGCGGTTAATAAACTTCGTGATAGAGAATTTGAAGTTATCCTTGATATTACTATCTACACGCACCACAGGAGCGTCTAAATCTCGTTATTGACTACTTAGCTACCAAGGATAGAGTGAGGCTGGACTGAAAGACACTTTCATCTAATGACGCAAAGTTCCAAACCTTCTATGGCAGCAAGACCGAAGAGAGGATTCTCGCATCTTGGCATCGGATGCTTCGAGAGACTGACTCCCGGCCGTTCCGAACCGGCTTGATTCGGACTCGACAGCATAAATACACCTGCCCCATTAGGCATTAATCAATGTCTACAAAGGAGCTTGACCTTACAAGGCTTAACCCCTCAATGCGTAAATGCGCCGATTCGTAGGGCTAATATCCCCCAAATGCCAGTAGCTCACATGGAATTTGCCACAACTCAGCAATTACCCAATCGCTAAGTTATCGCAACACTGCCTGCCAATAACATCATTATCGCATAGTAGTGAAAGTCCATTTAGCACCATAATCTGTTTAAAAAAAGGATACCACAGTTTTCCTGAGCACTGGGTCGCGGAAGCTTCGGAACCAAACTCGTATAACTACCCTTACATCAGTATGATGGGGTAAAGGTTGTCATTTTCTCCGCCGTGCTTCTCCTCTTGATATAATGTTATTAAAAATGAGGCACTATTCTTTGTTCTCGCCTGCTTTCGTCCGAAAAAAGTTGGTTGACTTTATCCTCCACAGTGTCATAGCAAGATTGACCACGTTACTTGTGGTCTCGGGCGTCTGGGCTTGGTCTTCTATCCCTCTGCACAAACCTTTTCGCTACGTACGGAACGACGAGACGGGAGGTCCTGTTATCACAGCTGACTGCGTTGATCCCGACTACGCTCTTTACGTTTTCGACAGCGAGACGGACGTAACGAACCCCACACCTCATCGACGGATTTCTGGGCATTTCGTCGGCACGAAGGTCGACTTTAATATATACCTCACTCCTAAGCTGCGATGGAAAGGACGATTCTTTCAACATATGCACCCATTGCAGACTTCTCTTGCCGATAACAACACCATTCTGTTCGGAGCTGAGAGTGGTGGCTACACTGTTCAAGCTTCCGGGACGATCGGTTACCGCGCTGATGCAGCTCTGGCAAGGCTGTCACGCCATCTCGCACGAGAATACTACAATAGCCCGTCTGAGAAGATCTACGGGTATATCTACGGCGGCAGTGGTGGTTCTCTTCAAGTCGTTGGTGCTGCTAAGAACACATTTGGTGTCTGGGATGGATGTGTCACCCTCATCCAGGCAATACCAATGTCCATACCCTATAACTAGGGTATCAGAGCGTTGGGCGGCTTGATCCTTGCGAACCACTCCAAGGATCTCATTAATACGATCCAGCCAGGTGGTAGTGGCAGTCCTCATGCAGTCCTCAACGATCTTGAGAGCCAAATCTTGACGGAGACACAGCATCTGGGTGTTCCTATCAGAGGCTGGGAAGACTGGGACGCCACCGTGGGTAACCGTACCCAATTATGGAAGACCCTCAAAGATCTCACCATTCCCATACTTCAACGCATGGACCCTACGTATGTTGATAACTTTTGGACCAAGCATGGTTATGCTGGAAGTGATCAATCTGCATTGGGAGAACGGTTCCGTGACGCTCTTGTTCAATTCACCAGCCCTATAGAGAAGGTTATTGTAGGCGATGATGGTTTAGTAACTGAGTTTACGTTACGAAATGTGTCTGAGAACATAACTAATGTTGTCGGCATTGGCTTCTCTGTCATAGTCGACAACTCGATACAACATTTCTCTGGATCGGTTGATTCTGCGAAGAGAACAGTATACGTCTCAGCACGTACCTCTACCGAGATCCGTGAGGCCCTCAGGCCTGGTACCAACATCCAGCTCGATAACCGGTGGTACCTCGCCACGCACACATACCATCGCCACCAGCTCCCTCCATCCAGCAGCACTTTCCACGGCCATGATTATCTCCGCAATAAACAAGGCGAGCCACTTTACCCTCAGAGAGATATCTTGATTGGACCGCGCATCTCAAAATCAGCGTCTGGAAACGGGACGCACACGGGCAACATCACCATGAAGATGATTGCCATGGACAACCTTCTCGACGTTGACGCTTTCCCATTGCATGCAGATTGGTACAAAAACCAGGTCCTCAAGGCCAAGGGTGACCTACAAGATCACTACCGCCTATACTACAGTGATAATGCCAACCACGCCATGGGGAGTATTGAAGCTCCCTATACGAGTCGGGTGGTGGATTTTACTGGCCTTTATCAGCAGCACTTGCGCGACATGGTGGCGTGGGTCGAGAATAACGTGGACCCGCCCCCGCCAACGGAATACAGCATTGAGAAGGGACAGGTCAAGATCCCTCCATCTGCAGAGGCACGTAAGGGCATCCAGCCAGTGGTTGAGCTCTTCGTAGAAGATTCCAAAGTCACAATGGCAGCCCCAGGCAAGAAGCAAGAGTTCCGCATCAAGGCACAGGTCCCGAGTGGCACTGGTTACGTCGTTGCTATCGAATGGGACCCTCTCGGGGTTGGCGAGTATACCAAACTAGCTATCCGACCAGGGCCTGAGCTTGCATTCGAAACGTCGTATACATATGATGAGCCTGGGGTTTACTTTGCCGGCGTGCGAGCTGCTTCTCATCGGAATATGAGAACGGAGACAGATATCGCCCTGGCGTGGAATTTAGATCGAGTGAGAGTAGTTATAGAGTGATTCACATTGTGATAAGAGTGACAATCTATATATAGTAAGCGAACCATATATATAAGTAAACTTATGAAGCTTTTAACCTTTGATCACCTAAAGTTGAGGAATGTCAACCAGATCCGGATGAGTTCGAGGATAAGAGGTGGTTTGGGTTTGCCCGCTATCTTCCTGACTGGCAGCCAAGCTAACGGACAATAGATTTTCTTGGTAGGCTTCTATGCTGGTTTCTTACCAAATGCTATTTTTCCACATCTCATCTTAATTTAATTAAGTAGTTACTGTATTTCGTTTTGTACATACCCTAAAACTACATAGCATTAGTCCATGTTTCTTATTTATTTGACCTTTTCTCAACTGACCCATCATAGTAATCGCCGGCTATGGCATAATGCTGTAGAGGTTCACTGCGTGACGACCAATGCTGGATCCTTGGGGCTTGGAACTCAATAAATTATAACAAGTATCTTTTACACACCGCCATGTGGAGATAATACAGTCTAGAACAGGTAAGCCGGGAAGGCAATCCTTTCAAGACTCACTTCGCCACAGGAACTCTCTAAACGGTAATGGTTTTGTTGTCATTGATACTACGTGGGTCTTGTCGTTACAGTTCGGTGGCCATTCATGCTCTATTACTTAACCACATATGGATACTGCCTATTGTTTTCAGATCATGCTGCCGAGGCTATTTAGGCTTTGACTAGCAGGGTTATAGCTCCAACCGGAAGCCATCCGATTTAAGGCAAGCTTACAATCTTAATCCATGACTCTAAAATATTATGGTTCTAGGGGCCCTATGCACCTGACCTGATCCTTGTCACGGATACGAGCGGGTAATATTTCCTTACTTCCCGGTACTGTGCAATACGACGACAAGATGTCTACTAATGAACCGGACATGTATTACTTTACATAAAGCGCTGTTATTAACTTTCTAACAGTCTGTCTAATCCTTTCCTTTTCTCCTTTTGTTTTTCATTCTTTTTTTTCTTTTCACTATGTTGCGTAATTTAGATATCTACTTATTTAGTATGAGAGAAGTGATGTTTAAATTGGTTGAGAAATAATTCTGCAACCACCGCATCCGCTTCCCTCGAACAATACATACACATGCACTAGTTACCATGTACTACAGATCGAATGTATTAAAGTTTTCGACAGTTACTAACGGTAGTGCAATACCAGAAATAACCTTAACGCATTAGTACTCGACAAAGCCGGGCGGAGCTAAAATTCTGGCTCACTAATCCATGTCTAAATTGCGGGCTGGGAGAAGTGTTCTAGACGAATGGGGCCACTTGTTGCGTGAATAAACCATAGACCTGCCTAGATGAGATTCCACCGAAGCCGTAGGATTTAACTTTTCAACGGGATTTGAATTCTACTTACTAGACTTTGAAATTATAGCAAAACTAGACCAGTCCATGCATATGAGGGACCAGCTATACTGTGACCGGCTCAATGCAGAGTTTTTATTTTATCCACACTGCATTACAAGAAATTAGTATAAGTGTCGTCGAATCCTCTTCCTTTTTATCCTCTTCTCCAAGACGGCTCACTATTACTTCACCAACCAAGTCAACCAATAATAGCCACGCTTAATAACTATCCTTTAAACTTTCAAGATGCAATTCACTACCATTTTCTCTACTGTTGCCTTTGCAACTGGCGCCTACGCTTGGGCCCAGTCCGGTAACGGTGAATGGATTGCCAACAACGAGCTCTATGGTATCATGCCTTACTCCGGCGGTGCTAGTAAGTATTACCACCTGAGTTATATTGAAATTCTCATGCTTATACATGACATAGTTAAAGTTTGGGAGGCATGCACCTTTCATGGCTCGAACGCCTTGGTCCCTGCCGGTTACGGTTGCCGATACTGGACTAACGCACAGGGTGGTATCTTCTCCGGCAGTAAGTACTTTTCTTTCGTCTCTGGGTAGAAATAATACTGATAATAATTTCTAGCATGCCAAGACACTCCTGGTCACGTTATTACCACCCGTACCTGCCAGTAAGCTCTTTATCAGTTTATGCGCACAGGCAACGGAGAGAAGCTCGATTTGGTACGGGTGGACTTTGTAAAGAGCCTTCAACTAGCTCTGTCAACTAGTGCAAGGTGGATATACAACGTAATCAGTTGGCACAAAGCTTAGTTGAGCTTTTATTATTATTAATTACATGACGCATTGTACATTACCTTGTGTCGGGGACTTTTATTATAGAGAGGGATAGTGTAACCTCGTTCACAACAGATGTCATGCAGTTTTCAAATTCAAACTCATCCCAAGTTGTATATATGTTGATAAATGAGCACTTGAATGTTTATGGACTCACCAATTGAAATTGTGCTTGCTTCAGGACTGCAGGCATGAAAGTATTCATGCCGTAAAATAAACTTGAAGAAATATTCTAAACCGCTTTTTGAAATAGAACTGTTTATCTCTAGTATTGTCTGTAAATCCTGCCAGACTTCGCACCCAGACTCTAGATTCAAGCATTGTCTCAATCGTCGAAGTCGGATTGCTGATAGTTTAAGAAAGCATTATCCAAGCTTGACACAGACCTCGATCTTTTGTTCCCTTGTTAGAAGGCCAATGGCATATGGGCATGCGTTATTTGAGGTGTCGATTTGGATAACTTTAAAGACATGAAGAGGCCTCAATCACGTTGTGGTAGTGTAAAACATCTCGTGATCTCTTTAGCAGTTGACAACCTGCAGTCATTAGGTGGTCAAGACACTTGGACAATAATGAGGATAGTGGAATTGTTATAACTTGGACTTACGTGGTATTTGCACTTCGCTTTACGGACCAAGGTTAACTTTGTACAATTGTTGCTTAGTTGCACGTTCAGGTAATACAGCACTTCAACTACGGCGTGCCGAGTCTTAATTCCTTTCATCAAGGTCTATCACGATATGTCAGAAGAACTATTGGCTAGCCAAGCAACAGTTTCAATAGTACGTAGGATAGCCAGTAAAAACCTAATTGTTAAAGCTCCTATAAACAAATTTCTTCCAGTTTCTTAACAATCTCCAGGATATACCTCGTTCCTACTATAATTTCATTCTCATCCTCGAGGCTCTCTAACCCACCATTCTCAGACCTCAGCCCTGTCAAACACGCGATAACAACATCTGCATACTTTTGTCCCATGAGTCGTGGTACAGAGCTTTTTGCTAGAGACATGTATATCTTCTTCAACTCCTCTGGGCCACGAAGATCAGACTGGTCTGCGTTTCTCCAAATAAGCTTCCCCAGTTGAGATGACTTCTTATCTTGGAAGGAGGCCCAGAAGGCAATCTCGAGCAAAACAACGCCTAGACTGTAGAGATCATGCTGCATGTTGAACTCGTCCCCTGGCTGGAGTCGTTGGCGTTCGGGACTGACATAGATAATCTTTTCCCATTCCTCAACGGGCACCATCAGTGATGCGGCATCCACCTTGCGAACATTGTCGAAGCCAACAAGAAAAGGTCTACTGATTACATATGGGTATGTCAGTTTTGTTGGGTCTGTTGCCCTCGTTGGTGAAACAGTTAATTGGGTGCTCGGAATCTGGTCCAAGATAATGATATTATCAGGACGTATCTGCTTGTGCACAAAACCTGCCGAGTGAATAATAAGGACAGCTACCACGACGCTCTTGGCCAGGGTAATACGATGGTTGAGAGGATGCTTTGCTCCAGCCTTTTTGTTGACAGGGTCGAGAAGGAGATCGAGGAGAGATCTTGGGTTTTGCAGACCTTCAGGCAGTGGGAAGTGCAACTCGAATCTACATTCCGATTGCTCTGTGAGGAATCCGCTGCAGTACAGAAGGCCCATGAACGAAGGGTCAGCTTGGCGAAGTATCCTCGCAACCTCGCACACGACCTTTCGATGCTGTTCTATGTCCTGTCCTGGGGCGTCATCACTATAGATTCGGCGCTCAACCAGGAATGGCGTCCCACCAGCCTTTAGCATTTTGAGCTGAAGTGATGAGTTCGGGAGAAGACTACAACTTGCTTCTTCTGGACCATCCAGTAAAAGGTTCGATTCGGATTTCGCCTTGTCGAGGGATTCTTGTATCGCGTCTCGAAGCCTTTCGACCTTTTTCAAAGATACAGCATCGTACTCATCCGAGGAACTTGGTGGTAGCGTCTTGCAGCTGCCGAACAACTTCAACACTATCATTCTTTTCAAGATCCTATCGTTCCACTCCTCGATTTTGCCGACTTCAGCATCTATCTTTGCCTTTTTTGCCGCTGATACTTTCGTTCGCACGGTTGCTGGTTCGTCTGTGCGTATGCCAGGGAGGAGAGGCACAAGCCGTTCAAGTGTGTCCCGCAAAGCCTGAAACATATCGTGCACTTCATCAACCAAAGCCTCTGGGGCCTTATTGTCGAGTTTCTGGAGGTAAAACATCAGGTCTTGTGTTTGTGACTTGCTGATTCTGACTACAAGCTTTACTCGGCTTTGGTAGACGTCATCATAATGCCCAAGTCTTTGAAGCACCGCATCTCCGAGGAGGGCAATTACTTGGATCAGACCTGGTACGCCCGCTACCAGGCCAGCAATACCAAGAGCTAGATCTGCCATATCTGGAGAAAAAGTGGTACGAAGGGGACTTGGTAAATGAAGTTGTAGTTGAAGTTGAAAACGCAGGGCTGAACTATTTGACGCCAATCACGTCATACATTTCTTGAGGAAAGGGCGGGGTATAAATGCAGCTTGGAGCCGAAACTACTTTAGGCACTGATATAGACTGACGTTATGGTGTTCTCACTTTAATGCCGAGCTTTAAAATTTTCAGTCAACTCGAATCTTCTCAATTTCTGGTTCCTAGATATAAGTTGAGATGGAGTCTTGTTCTATAGAGGCGGGTTATGTCTCACTCCCTGCCTACATCACCGATCTCTCCATCAATACCCCTGGGCTTGAGGGTTTGGATCTTACTGGAACCGAGCCCGAGAAACACGGCCACCGTGATCTTCCTATCGCTGATCTATGTAAAATCCTTACCGAGCTCCATGTCCGCGGACCATTTGGCTGCATCTTCGACACGGGCGAAATTGCATCCGGTGCTCAATTTATTGTACGCCAAGCCTCTATTTTCTCACCAACGGATCATCTGCAACTTATTATAGCAGCTATTAAATACCCCAAGTTCTTACTCAATGCGAAGGAGAAACTGGATCTGTCTTCTGACGGCCTCCGCAGACAGATTAACGACTTTCTCATAGAGATCGCGGCCTTACAGCACCCAGCTTTACGAGACCACCCTAACATCGTCCACATGATTGGCTGGGGAGTCAATGAAACATGGCATCGGGTTCCATTTATTGCACTCGAGCTGGCAAAGGGAGACCTCGAGGGATTTATCCAGCCAGGGGAATCCATGCCATTTGAGAATAGGCAGGCAATCATTACCGATATTTCGTCTGCACTCTGGGCTATTCACGACGTCGATATAGTCCATGGTGATCTAAAGCCCGGAAATATTCTGATATACGAAAAGAATTCACGCTGGTTTGCTAAGCTGACCGACTTTGGAGGTGGTGCAGGTGTGACTGGAATAAAGTCCATACGTGGCCGAGGGACGGTTGGCTGGCGCGCTCCGGAGCTCCGCCTGTACCATGAAAATGGGGTGCAGCTAGACCGTGAACACTTAGAGTGCATAGACATTTTTTCCCTTGGTTTGGTCATATGGTTCACTGTTTGCCAAACCACGTCTCCCCCAAAAGACAGCGAGGGGGACAGAGCGCTTGAGTTTGCATTGAGAGACCTCTGAAACAAGAGCGATGTGCCAGATACGGCCAAGGGCAAATTTCACAGGCTACTGGAAGCATGTCTAACTGAGAATGCGAAGGAACGCGATGCTGCTCTACTGAAACTCGCTGGGGTGGATGATAAACAGGCAAATATGAGGTGGTAAGTAATCCAAGGTTGAAGGCCAGGAATTATTTGCTGAGAATCATAGGAATGACTTCCCTGACACCCCCAACCACAATGCAAGCGACAGTGATGATACCACCGAAGAAAGTGTTAGCGATCAGGGATCCCAGACTGATATGGTGGGCGACTATTCACATTCACCATGGGACTGGGAGATTCGTACATTTAGTGATGAGATGGCCTCACATCTACGATCCGCCTATTGTCAAGACGAAAACAGTCTTTCTATACATGATGCCTTTGGTGTATTCATGAACTCGCAACATCTCATAAACGAGAGACTCCTCGACCTAACGACACGAGATATTTGGCTTGGGCTGCTCCGCAGAGCTGCTCTCGGCGGTATACCACAGGCGCAGGGCCTTATCTTCTTATACTACGATCGTTATGGATATCAGCCACATGAAGAAATTAAAGTTCACAGACAGGATTGGTTGTTTGGTTCTATTGCTACGGGGGCGCTGGCGTTCTCTGCTAGGGCTCGGTCAATATGTCCGACTCTGTTTGACAATGCGATCAGGATATTCCAAAGGAATGGCGGCTTCAACCAGTATTTTACACGGATAAACCCCTCTACTTTGGATGATCTTGTTAATCTTGACCTTCAAACTGTCCGCCAGGGCATTTCTATCCATAACCCTCTCAATAAGAACGGCGACCATCTCATCCACGCCCTCTGCTCATTCCGCAACCCATCAGCTCTAACAATTCTCAAGCGCATTGCCAATTCTACAAACATCAATACCCTTAACTACTTGGGCGAAACTCCACTATACCGTGCCTGCTTGTGTGGGTCACTTGATACCGTCTTGTTTCTTCTGGGTAGTGGTGCAGACCCGACAGTTCGTCCAAGGGGAGACGGGCCTTCACCTCTTCACTGGCTGGTTGCATTCCACCCTGAAGAAGTGGCAACTGCAGCAAACGCTCTGGTGGAGAAGGGTGCTGTAGTTGACGTTTCACTGAATCGCAGCTCCAAGATGCTTCACTTTCCCTTCACGACCCCGGGGGGTAGCTCACTGCATTGAGCGGTTGAGTTTTCCAATGTAGAAGCAGTTAAGACTCTCCTGAAACTTGGTGCCGACCCTTGGCTTCCCAATGGCTATAGACATTTCATTCTCTCGACTGGTGCGGCTGACCTTTGTCCTCGGTCGATTGAGGATATATTACCTGAAGAGCCAATCCTTGGCGCCTCTGCCGGGCCATGTGCTGTGGAAGTCGCTGTCCAAAACTGGGATGATAGTATCTTACCACTCCTTCTCGACTATAGTCCTGAGGAGCCTAGTTATAGGCTCAAGGATGGTATTGGGGTCTTTCACCATCTGATTGCGGGAGAGTTCCGCTGGATCGACAATTCCAGTCAGTTCTACAATCCTGTCATACGAGGTCCCCGATCCCTTGATCGGGCTAAGATACGAGACACGATTAATATACTGCTGAGGTTTGGTTTCGATATTGACCAATTATCGATATCATGGAACCCTTTTCCATATAAAACGCAGGTTACCACTACCTGCCTAATGCTTGCCATCTATACAGGCAATCTAGAAATGGCCGAGGAATTAATCAAAGCAGGTGCAGATGTGAACGTGGCTGGGAATGATGGCAGGACGGCGCTGATGGGCCTGGGACCTAAGTATAGTAAGAACAAGCATCTTCAAATCCGCGCCATCAAGCTTCTTTTGGCCCATGGAGCCCGAATCGATCACCGCGATAACAACAACTTCACACCTGTTCTGGCTCTCGCTCAAACTCTCCGTCCCTTCGCCGTTGAAACCCTTCTGGACAGTGGTGCCAGTATCAGCGATAAGCCCGAAAAGCCCAATTGGAGTTTAGAGGAAGGCGAATACCCGCTCTTTAACATGCTGTGCCTTGGAGGGCAGGACAAGGAACTGGCGAGAATACTACGCAACCATGGAGCTCAGGCTTTGGATACTATAGCTGCAAGACAAACGTTAACAAGGGCACTATTGCACCATGCAGTTGATCATGAACAATTCGAGACTGTTCAGGTCCTGCTTGACGCTGGATTTGATGTCAATCCTATCTATAAGGAGGAGCCGGCTGCAGAGTGGATGCCAACGGCACTACGAACACCATTAGACCTGTTGGTGAATACTTGGTCTTTACGTGTGGAAAGGAAAAAAGAGAAGCTTTCGAAATTAGGTCAGTGTGTCCTTCGACTGAATAGTTAGGCGATCGGCTTTTAACTTGCTGACAAACATTGTGGTTCTCGTTTTAGAAGCATCTAAATATGAAGCCCGACTTAATGGTCTAAAAGAGTTAATTGAGACCTATGGTGGGCGTCACGCGGATAATATAGTAAATCAGCAAGGAGGATTATAGCTTTGAGCCACTATGTTTATTACGAACCTTCGCAAGACAAACTTTACAACCACAAGTTAGAGTCTCTACGCTAATGTTAAACTTGTCCGCAGTTAAGTATTACTGGCCAATCAGCTGCCTTCCAGGTCATTTTCGTAGGCTTAATGTTTTCTATCCGCGTTTCTCCAACCATGTTTAGTTATGCCTTCTGGGAAAGCGTCTACTGAATTATAAACATTAGCTTGTAGAATCTACAATCAGAGTTCTATGAGCATCTGAGTCATGATGATTAAGATGTGTTTGAGTTAGTGGAGCTCTCTATCGAAAATCTTATCTAGATAGAACGCCATGGTGAGACGATCCGCATTCGTGACGGTTAGACAAATTCAATTTGAATTTAGTTTTCTATTTTATATACTTGCTCTGTCTTGCGGTTCGTAGTCTCGATATCAACGCCGATCTATGAAATGGACGTCGGTTCGCTTGATCCCGTGATTTGTGTTTTACACTGGAAGGTTGTTAAGATACTGAGCGACGCTTTCGGGCTAAATCCAAGCTTAGCGAGTAATTACCTAGTTGGAATCTCGCTCGGTATTAGCCCCAGCTTGAAAATTAAGGCTGCAGCTATCTTATTATACAAGTATCATACTTAGGCTTTCCTCATCCAGCACTTTAAATAGCTAAACAAACTCAGTGTCCAAATATTATATTCAGTCTAGTTTACAATACATGATCAGATTTACTTAAAAGGGACTTAGTTATACTCACTTAAAATTAATCTAACCCATCTCCTACGATGTAAGCTGACAGTAAGCCAGTTTACCACATAGCATCATGTCTTTATCTCACACCTATTTATTAACCACTGTTCTACACAGGAGGATGCAGATATAACGTTATGCGGCTTAGTCGTACTCGCCCTCAGAATGTCTAGCACGGCACGGTCCAACATTATACCGCCCCGAGTAAGCTACAAGTGACGGAACTAATTTCTTACGTCAGTGGAAATCTCGCCGTGCTTTCATATATAATAGAATGCCACGACCACATCAGCCTTATTGACATTTCATCATCGCTAACACCATTATTACAACATACACCTCCATTCCTACCATTAATATGAAGAATCAGCGGATAGTTATTGCGGGCGGAGGCTTAGGAGGCTTAGCCGCAGCGTGCCGACTAGCGCGCGACAAACACGAGGTTGATCTATATGAAAGATCCGAGACCCTCTCAACGGCCAGCGGGGCGATTTTCGTGAGATCTAATGGCGTAAGGTGTTTTTACCGTTGGCAGATGCGAGAGGCCTTCGAAGCCGTGACGGCTCCGATCAAGCAGCACGAAACGCGCAACGGAAACACCAATGAGGTCTTGCATCGACTGAATCCAGGAGTTTTTTCGGACTTTCCAGAGTGGTCGACGGATCGCCAAGCGCTACAAACTGTTCTCTATGACGAGGCATGCAAGGCTGGCGCTAGGTTGCACTTTGGAAATGAGATCGTTACGGTTGACGAGGACGACCATGTCGCCTATGCAACCTGCAAAGATGGTACCAAACTTACTGCAGACTTGGTCCTGGCTGCCGATGGAATATCCTCCAGATTACGCTCGCAGGTACTTGCGCATATTGACCCAGCCCGTCTCACCGTGATCCGGGCGCCTTCCACCCACTACCCAACTGAGCTTTCTACCGAAATGCTCGCCAATAACGACAAGACCAAGTCTATCTGCGAACAACCTGAATCAGAGAATGGCATCATGTGGGCTGGCCATGGCGGATACGCTATTGGCAAGTACAATCATCTTCGCGGTCTCTTCAATCTGATGTTCTCAATTCAACACGGCGCTGCAGATAGTGCGTCTAGCGAACAGAAGCTTTTCGACGCCACGAGCGATACTCAGGTTGTCAGGGAGTTCTTTGCATCATTTCACCCCACAGTTAAGGCTATGGCAGACATGGTGCAGCATTGCTCGCGCTGGCGATTGGCTAGACTGGAACCTTTGGATACATGGTCGAGTCTTAGGGTTAGGGTTAGGG
>JAAVUK010000957.1:0-25724 GCA_014899095.1 Fusarium buxicola | reverse complement strand
GCCCTCCCACGCCGGCGTGGGTCGTGGCGGCTCGAAGCTTTGCCCCTGTCCCGTTATCCCATATCAGGATGAACCACGCTCGATCCCATTCACGCTCCCACGCTGGCGCCCACACCACCCGATGGCCCGATGGTTTCCCATGACTAAAATCCTATCCTGGGCCGCGTAATAGTCCTACGCTTGTTGGTTTCTCGTAAGCCCTGAGTTTCTGATTGCCTTTCTCATCCACATATCCCTGTTTTGTCTTCTCTTCTCCAAACCTCTGGCTCTCCGTTTCTGCCCATTGATGTCTCGCACATTGTGAGAGCCAATAACCCGTTGAGGATATGGTCATTCTTCACGCGGCACTACATACATACCACCCCGTCGACCAATCCAGCTAAAAACGTATGCGTGGGATGCATGCATAAACGGACCCGGGCTTGTTTGGAGTCGTTCCCTCTGAGCGGTCCATGTCTGAGGCTTTTGTGGTCCCATCCACATCCTTCTCCATTCCCCATTCACCCGTTTCCCAATTATCCCTCATGCTGCCCTCTCGCTCCGTGTCACTTCTCACACTCCCTCTTCACATCACGTTGGCGGCTGGTCTACCACACTGGTCCGTCACGCTCAATTATCATCATGTTGAATGGTTCATCATTACTTGGCTGGCAATAGTGTTTGCGGCCGCCTTTACCATGATGGCACTAGCGTTTACCTTGGCGGCCACAAGCTTATTGATGTTGACCGTGGATCGTCTCTATCATGGTCATTTATGTCGACTTCACCTATCATCGCCTCCGCCGATTTGCCGTCACAAGAGCTCCCACCCGAGCTCCACTCGGCGGCTGCTCTATCGGAGCCCACTCTCACATGTTTCGTCCTTCTCGATCCCATGCATCTCTTCTGTTGCCCAGCGCTGCTCGCTTCTGTTCACTCTGGTCTTATCCTCTTACACTGGGCCTTCACAACGCCCACTTTGTGTACCCCCATCCGGCATCTGAGGTCACCTCATTCGTCCACGTACAGGACTAGGCTGCCCGTCATGCCCAAAGTGGGAACTGCCCCAGCCGCCACGAAGGGTCTCCAGGTGTAACAGGGCTTCACTACCTCCAGTATGCCCTCTCGCGCCCCCAGCTTCAGCTTAGGCTCACCGGTGTGGGTGATCAGGACGAACCCTGTCTCACTCGGTACCCGGCTCTGGCGGTTCCCATATTCCATTGCTGGTCTAGTCACCCCCACTCTAGGAACTCCCAAGTTCCATTGCCAGGTTTCAATTACTGCCTGGTTCCTGGCAGCTGGACTGAGCTATCGGAATTCGGGTTCAGCTCAGGCATCTCAAAGGTGCTCGATGTTCCCTCTGAGAACCTGATCCTGGTCATCGGCAGATTTTACGTGGCAACCCTGACTTCCCCCAACTACATCCCACCCGGAGGTCAGCAGCAGGCCTCACTTGCACACCAATCACACCAACTCAAGAGATAGCCATCATGTCCACTCGTAAAGCTGCCACGGGGATAGCTTCTGGCAGGCCTTGCGGCATGGCCGTACGATTTGGTGCAGATCAACACTGCAGTGCAACGCAACTGTTACGACCTTTGGCACGGCTGGCATATTGACAGAAGCTCTTTATGGACGGGGTAGTAAGTCTCGAATCCCTGAAACTGCGGCTGCACCTCGGCACGGCGCGAGTCGACTCTCGGGGAGCTCATGCTGCACTCATACATACCTGGTGGAAGCTGGACGCGGCCACAGTGCATGGTCCTGACCAATTACGGGAATATCCCATCCTACATTATACATCTGTATGCGGGGTGGGAGGCGTCGGTCCCGCGTGACGTTGGAAGACCCCGGTACGTGGTTGGATCTACCTTACTCTCCTACATCAAGATCCAAGGTCGGCGGAACTTCTCCATTCACGGGTAGTGGAGCACTCCCACCTCCGACTCCCCACGCCCAGGCCCGGGATACATACGATAATCAGGCAACGGGGGGATGGATGGTTGACTTCACGCAGCGTCAAAGAGTGGGATGAAGGGAGGCTCGTGCTGGCTCGATCAAGTATAAGAAGGCCTCTTCCTCTCCTCAAGTCGAGATTTTGTTCTGCATCCAACAAGCAATCAATACTTCAACACTCACACCCAACACAACTTTACAATATTTTTGAAGACCTCTCTTCATCAACAACCATCAACATGTCTCCCTGGTGAGTATTGCCTTCATCAAGTGGCCACATGGAGCTTTGAGTCTTCCGGCCTCTTGTCCAGAGCGTCTTGGACAGACTCGAAGGTGGCCAAACATGTCAAACAGCTGGCTAACTGAATGGCATCAGCTCCTGCTGTAACCACGACACCTCTGCCTGCAACTCTTGCTCTTGCTGCAAGGTTAGTAGCTCGCTCGCTCGGAAGCATTCTGAGCAATAACTTCTAACACTCGCATAGCACTAAATTCTTTAAACACCATTCAAACCGGCAACACTCGTCTTCTCAATACGACCAGGCTCGCAGGCCTTTAATAACCATGTTCCCCACGGATACGCAATAGGAGAGCATCCCCTTCGATGCGAGCTTGAACGAGCAAGTCGGACAAGTAAACGACAATGGATTGGAATTGGGTTTTTTCAGAAGTGGCATAGAGACATGCGAGTGAGCGACTGTGGGCGCCAGGATTTTCGAGGTAGCTCAGCGCTAGTTGTGAATTAAAGCTTGCATGCCTGAGACTTTGGTTTACTTCCATCTCGTGTGATTTGCTCGGCGATGGTCGATTGGCTACTGGAGAACTCGTGATAAGATCTGCCTCGTGGTGGCTCAAGATAGGGCGGTTTAGTTCCCATACTAGCAGCGTCACACGCAACGTGGGAACCAGATGATCTTGATCTGAAACGCTTCCAAGATTTGGCGATAACCGCCGCAGCCGTACTCTGTAAACTACAGGATAAAGCTAACGAGACCTGCCAGAGGCTCTCCTCCATTTCTTGGTAGTCATGGAGAAGTGCCTGCCGGAGAGAAGTGACCTACAGCTGATGTTGCCGGATCACGCTTGGGCTGACGGCGCGGGGGCGGCGCGACGACAAGGCTTGGAGATGACGTGGGGGCGGCCTTGGACGGGAGGGAACGGGCCCGGAGGGAAACGGGAGACGGGAGGCGGGAGACGGGGGCTCGGGAAGTGGAGAGTGTGATGGATATCGGAGGATGGAAGTGGTTGTTTAGTAGACTACGATGTTCTTAGTAAAGAGAGACGCATCTCTGGGCGGGTTGTAGTTGTGATCATGAAGGGAAGTCGACTCTAGCTCGACCGAAAGAGATATTTCGCATCGTTTCTGGTTCCGGTACTACCATAAGGGTCTATATGCTATGATATGAGCAAGTGTAGAGCTGAATCAGAAGTATGAAGCTGTCTGGGTGCACTTTCACAGGAGGTTTAGGGTACGAGAGATGTTGCTCTAAAGGTAGACTGGATGCTTTACTATCAACCCAGCAAGTTTGAAACAGAAAATAGTCCGGAAGTATCGGTCCCCCCCCAAAAAGAATGCCATCTAAAAATATACAAATTATTCACGCAGAACTCTGCACTTTTGGGCTGTGTTGAGTTGGGTTGGAAGCTGAGATCAGCCGCTTTGGGACTCAGCCTGGGCGGGGTTTATGAGAGGCGATGCTCGTGGTAAGTTACAGTAGTAACTACGTTAGTCTGCTGTAGTTGGGCTGCTCCATGGTCGGGTGAGTTGGGATTCCCTCAGGATTGAATTACACTGGCAAGATAATGCGCCCCCCAAGAAGCATCGTGGATTGTTCACGAGGCTGTTGATAGCCAACCTGACTAACTATTTTGCAGCTGAAGCTTTATTAGGGTGCTCCGCTACGACACAAGTTTCTTCCCAGAATAGCTGCACACGGCACAAGCTCAAGTATAAGCACAAGCACAAGCACAAACACAAGCGCGTCTCCACATGCTCATGCCAAGCCTGGTTCTATCTCACCGCATCCTTCAATCTTGCCAAGTGCAGCAAACTTGCCCTCCCAAATACCCAAATAGAGGCAGTGCCGCCTTGAGCCTCGTCCTTTGTTCACGGCGAACCAGGGTGCGATAGCCCAAGGTGAAGTTGAGCAACTGGCTGTTGAGTTATGTGGGCGGCTGCTCAGACGACGTGGGCAGAGATTCACGGCCAACCAACATCTGTCGCTAACCGACAAGCTTGAAAAGACAAGTTTTTCTGTCTATTGGCTTGTCTCAGTTGGCGCCATCATCATATTCCTCTACCCAAGGGTTGTAAATCCTTGTTCTCGTCATCTCGGACCTCGACCTCGCATCTCTCCGGGCCTGGGATACCTCGCAGCCAAGGCAACAGTGCGAGGCAACAGAGCGAGGCAGCTATTGAGAAGCCACCGGCTACTTTATCCTATCCAAGCCCGCCTCCTCCTTTCCATTTGCCTCGACTCTCTCAACATCAACACGCAGCTTCTAGCCCCCAACTCGCTGTGCGTGCTCTAACCGCTCGAGCCCCCGCCTCACGAGCCAGCCTGCGCCGCCTCATCTCGTTTGTCTCGTTGGCCCATTCGCTTCACTAACCGCCTCCTTTAAAAGACAGAGCAAGTGCCGCGGCCAACTGGACTGCACTGGACGTGTACCTCGCCCCTTTTTGACTCTCAGTCCGCTTGAATTCAGGACCATCTCCTCCTCCTCTTATATCGCTTTGGCGCCGTGACGACGCTAAGCCCCTGGAACCCCTGTTTTTTCGGCGCCGGTGGAACTGGAACCATCAATCTCAGGCGCGCTAAGGGTGGAGCCCGGAAAGCAGGAGCCGAGACGGGGGTGTCACCGTGAGACACCGACCGGTTCCCCTCCGAGAATCACGGAGCTTCGACGGCATCCTTTTGACTTGTTCTCCGCTGCAGCTGAGCTTGATCTCGGCATCCTCAGACCATCTGCGGATATCGAAACGACTTATCCAGTAAACCCGTTCCATGCGTCATGATGCCGGAGACACTGGAGCCTGGTACGCCCACCATCACGCCCCCTGTTTCGCCAGGCGGCGTCGAGAGGCGGCGATCACGGAACCCTCTCAAGAACATGATGCAGCATCTCACGGTGGAGCCTCCCGCGGACAATGACGAGCGACAGCCTCGGCGGACGTCTGCGTCTCTCATACGCCGCATCAGCTGGCGCAAGAGTCGCAGCCCTTCTGCGCATTCAGATAGGTCGGGAGGCCAGCCTCGAGATCCTAACCTGTGCACCGCGTGTGCAGGCTGGGCAGCCGACATTGACTCTACCTTTGACACCATGGACGACTTCTTCACCAGGGCCTTGAATCCAGCGTCTGCAGCAACCTTTGAGAACAAGGAACACTCGCTGGGCCGTTTGAAAGACCTTGAAGAGAACCGCTTCATAACCAAATGCCCGCTATGCAAGCTGTTCCTATCAGTCCACATTCCCAGCGAGGGAGAGGGCGACTTGTACCTCTCTGGCTTTTCCAGCCGGGATACCAACTATCTCATCGACAACAATCTCATGTTCGACCACGGCCATCCAGCCAAGAACAAGAGCAAGGGAGTCAGCCCTGCCTTCCTGGGCGTTGTCCCCAAGAAGAGTGGCGATGGCGCTTTGAGCTGGGATGTGAGCGCTGACTGGTTTCGTGGCTCGGGCATGGTCTATCGAACAATGCCCGATCTTGCACCAACTGAGTTGCTGAGCCCGCGATCGGATGGGAGGCATTCACGAGCAAATTCCATCAATGACACAAGCGGTTGGTTGAAGCGTGGCATCTGGGGTCGTGAGCTGGAGCAGACTATCGACATGTCCATTGGACAGGATTGGCTGCGGTTCTGCGAGTTCTATCACCAGGGACGATGTGGACGACGGCCAGTTACGCGGGAGATGCCGGGATTTCGACTCGTTGATTGTGCAAAGAACCCTCCAAAGGTGGTGGATGCATCCATCACGGAGCGATACGCCGCCCTGAGCTACGTGTGGGGGAACAAGACGACAGAGACATGGCCAAAGGTTGTCTGGGACGCCGTCATCGCCACCAAGGATCTCGGTGTAAGGTATCTATGGGTCGACCGACTATGCGTTGATGAGGCACGGCCAGCAGAAAAGATGCAGCAGGTTGCGAGGATGGATGAGATCTTCGAGGGTGCTATCCTGGCCATCATCGCCGCGTGTGGCGAGGATGCGGATTACGGCCTACCCGGCGTGGGCTCGAGAAACCGGCCAGCTCAACCCAGGTACGAATTTGTCAACTCGAACATCACCCTCGTGTCAAGTCTTCAGGACCCGAGACTGGCCGTCAAGAACTCGGCATGGTACCAACGGGGCTGGACCTACCAGGAGGGTCTGCTTGCGCGCCGACGACTCATCTTTACGGACCAGCAGATGTACTGGGAATGCGAGGGCATGTGCTGCCCGGAGTCGCTCATCCTGCCGCTGGAGTTTTACCATAACATGGAGGAGCAGCGCATGTGCGACTTTATGCGTCCGGGGCTGTTCAATGGCGTGTCGTTTGTCGATGGCAGCTGGGAGCGCTGGAAGAGACTGCCTGGCAAGGTGGAGGACCCCAGCACGCTGAGTATCTTCCGCGAAGCGGACCAGCATATCGTCAACTACACGCGGCGAGACTTGACTTACGACGTGGACTCGCTCAACGCGTTTCTTGGTTTGCTGAGACGTCTCGAGACTACGGTTGGTCGCGGAAAGATGTTTGATATCTTGGGCGTTCCACTCTGGGCGCCCCAGATGGATCAAGGAGTTGCTGTTGCCGGCCTCCCTCGCACGCGCGACATGTTTGCCCTCTCGACGTGCTTCTGGCACCACAAGGACGGCGTGGTAGCCAAAAGGCGCCCGCACTTGCCCAGCTGGACATGGGCCGGGTGGAAAGGTGCCGTCGAGCTGTACTCGTCCATTACGGTTGTAGACCCAGACAACAAAGCCAAGGAGCGCAAGTATAACCACCATCACTACGTCACGGCCACTCATGTCTCCCGCAACGACCCCAACTCTCTCCGGTGGACGTACTCTCCCAACATTGTCCTCGTCAACCGCGACGGCAGCGTGGCGTATGATTTTGGTGCCTCTTCTGTAGCGACGGGTATGCCGCCTGCTCCTCCGGCGCTGCCCATCAGGCCCTACGGCATCCACGTGCCGAACCCGTTCGTGCTCGACCGTGTCAAGGCGCGCACGCATGCCGACGGATGGATCTTCAACCGCGTGAGCGTGGATATCCGACTCAGCCGCGGCCCAGGCTCGATCCGCGAGTACATCGAGCGGCACGCCAAGGGGGAGCAGATGACGGTGCTGTGGTTTGTGGAGGAGGCGCTGGTGATGCTGCTTGTTGTAGAGCGGACGGAGAGAGAGGGACGGGTAGTTTGGGAGAGGGTTGGGAGGATGAGGATGGCGTTCCCAGAGGAGGCGAAGGATGTGGTGACGAGGTGTGGACGGTTGGAGAAGATGGTGGAGGAGTTGCCGCTCAGGAGGCTGGGAGAAGATATTGTGATTGAGTAGGGGATAGGAAAAGTTTAAAGAACCGTATCAGATTGGAAGGAGTTTACATGCATTTCAAGGAGAGGCATTATAATACTACGGGGTTATGGGATTCGTGTCCAGATTGGCGGAGTCAAGTCTGGACTTGGCCTTTCCGCCTACACCTCAATGGTCAATACTCGAAGTGATTCCTAAGAAAGAGTTTCCCAGTCAGATGAGTAGTATAACTGGTGATGTTTTGCTCATTGAAAACCGCAGGGAATCGACATTAACAGAAATCCAGATATACCGATAGTCGGGCCAAAGCTAGTTAGCATGGGGAAGTGGGGGCCAACCTGATCCCTCTACTCTCAGCCATCTTCAACCTTTCATGATCTTGCACATATTCTAATGCCCAATGAGCTCATCAACATCGCGATTCCAATTCCCAGCATCTCAGTACTTCCCTCCAAGACGTCGCGTCTGGCAAGCGTGCACCAACTGCCGGGCACGCAAGACGCGATGCGACGCTGCCAAGCCCAAGTGCAGCCTGTGCGTGACGCAGAATGTCGAGTGCGTGTACAAGGACTCGCAGCAGCCGAGGATTGAGCCGAATACGCTGATTCTCCTCGAGAGGATACAGCTTCTTGAAGATCGTCTTCTTTCGGCGCCGGGGTTTGCGGGACAGGCGACCTCAGCTGGCCAAGGGCAAAGCCGTGGCCAAAGTGCTTCGACAATGGGAGATGAGGTCGCGATGCATCTGGCTTCAGCCAGCCCCTCAGCTTCAAGACAGGCAGAATGGCAGCGCGAAGCAAACGATGTCCCGGAGTTGGAGCGGGATGCTCAGATCTTGATCCCTCTCTCGCACACGGCGTGCGCCAACCACGTCTTTAACTGGCCCATCGTGCGAGAGCTTCTTTCAGACATTGCACCAACGCGGCCCTCGCATGGCAATGTTTTGTCCACCGAAGCAACAGACATCTTCTTCCAGCCAAAGGAATGCGGCAGTTCAATGCAATTTCCTCCCGAATCATGGAGACTCTCCTCCAGGCCGGCCAACAATCCCTCCAGGCACGAAAAATGGATTCAGTCATACTTTGCTCACGTCAACGTCTTTTTCCCGCTTTTGTCCTTGGATGAGATGCTTGGTATACTGAAGGAGGTTACTTCAGCTGAGTACGACGCGGATAAGCCTCGCGATTGCGTATCGCCCGCGAGCTACTGTCTTCTGCTGCTTGTTCTAGCCCTGGGTTCTTTTTCTGATAGAAAGCAATTGATTCCATCACCAGAAACGGCGGAAGAGGAACGTCGGATCACGGAGACAAGCCTTCCGGATTCTTCGTTATGGCGCAAAGCGCGGCTCCTTCTAGGAGACATATCCTCAGACATGACGCTTCAGGCGACTCAGTGCGCAATGCTGGCTAGGTAAGGGATATGGGCAGCATACCCTTTCATTAGCCGTTGGCTTCGTGTCGAGGTTGGCAGCTGATAAGTGCAGCATATACATGGGCGCAAGTGGGCGAGTATCTGACGCGTTCCATTGGGCTCATGCCACGGCGGTTAAATGTGAACATATTGCAAAGATGTACGCCCCCGAAACCCTTCATCTGGTTTCAAGACAAATCACTCATTCTGTGTTGATGTTAGGACTCTCATGCGCTTCCAGGACCCGAATTCATTCTCTGAAGCGTTTCGACGCCTGTACTGGGTCGCCTTTATTTTCGAGGGCGACTTTGTGTCCGAGCTCTCTATTACTCTTCCTTCAGGCATCTCACGTTATGAGGATCTGGTTCCTTACCCAATTCAAGGCCCCTCTCGGCAGGAACATGGCGATGACGCGGCTGGTTCAGCAGACCGTAGACCAGAGCCCACGTCGTTGGACCCCGTGGAGGAGTTGGTTGCGTTCCAGATCAGTACCAACGCTGCTATCCGAAGGTTTCTGAACCATGTCAACAGCGTAATCTACGACAGCAAAGATCATTTCCGCATGACGCGAACCAACTATGCCAACTGGCTCCTCCGGACCACGGATGACCTCTGGTCATATCACAGCACAGTTTACCACAACCTTCCAGATGTTCTGCTGAACCGATCCGAAGAAATGCAGCCGGAGGCTGTTGACTCGGCATCCCCTGGCACGTCCAAGCGTCTGGGCAACCATGTTTGGAACATCGTCCGTCTTCAAGGAAGGTATTATGCGGGACAGTATATCGTTCACCGGCCCTTCATCGAGTACGTATTGCTCAATGTGGACCATTTCCATACGCATCCCTGCAGAGAAGACATCCTAGAAAGATGCCGCATGTGTCTCGAGGGCTGCAAGGGATTCATCAACGTCTTTGACGCCAACCATGCAAACCGAGTTACGTGTCTATTTGCCAGCGGAATGGTGTAAGCTTTCCCCGGGCCCTTTTCGACATCATTTGCTGATGGCACTCCCTAGGACCTTTACCATGGTCATGATACTACGAATCGCGACCTTCTGCGATGTCCTGCGGGAAATACTGCCTGGAGATATTGAGAATACGATTGCAGTGGGGAAGCGGAATTTGAAAAAGTTTGCGGTTAGCGTTGATGAGTTCACCTGGCATTTGGAGGTTCTGGAAAAGCTCGACGCTGCATGCAGGCAGAGGTGCTGACTGAAAGCCAGGGTTGCACAGAGATGATCTTAATCGTGTTGTTGTGTATTGATCTCCTTTACTGAGGCTCCCGCCACTTGGTCAGACCTAGGGCGAAGGCGTTGACCACGCCTCAATCCTGCCATTCTACTTTTGGCTCGGTTTCCTACACGCCGATGCCACCCTTCAAGTCTCACGGTCGATTATATATCTGAATTTGCCTGCGTTAGACCTTGCGTTCAACGTTCTCGGTCTCCTCCACGACAACACCAGGATTCTTCAGGTCGGTTGCTCGAACATCCGCAGCCTCTCCGTCAAATATGACTGCGATTTCTTCAAGCGCCTTGCCCTTGGTCTCGAGGAACCATCCATAGGCGATAAAACTCTCGATAGCGAGAATCGCGACGTAGACCAGGTAATACTTCCAACCAATGTTCTTGAGTCCGATAGGCTTCATGTCGGTTAGCTTTGAGTTCTTTATCTACAGAGTGCAGTTTGGGTTGTAGCTCACGTTTACATATTGGTTGACAAAGACGGCCACCTTTGTAGAGAAAACGTATGTCGCCATGCCCTTTGCCCGGATCGAAAAGGGCAGAATCTCGACAGAGTAGGCGACAGGCAGCGGCGAGAATGCAATGCAGTAGAACATTTGAAACACAAAGATCAAGGCCATGACTGCAACTCCCGCCGCCTTGGCGCCTGTCCTGGAGAATTCTGCCGATGCGATGGTCCACGCAGTAAAGACTGTGAGCATGCCGATGGTCGAGGCGCGGAAGAGGGGACGGCGGCCGACGCGTTCGACAAAGAAGGCGGTTGTCAATGCCATGCCAAAGTTCCAGACGTTGATGAGGCCATTGACGAGGGCTTGGATGTTCTTGTTGGTGATGCCGACCGAGTCCATGACGCGAGAGAGATCTGGCGCTGTTAGGATAGACGCAAGGTAGTGCAGTGTCCGGGACTACTCACAATACGCAACAAGGCCGTTTCCTGACCATTGGCTCATGAAGCCCATGCAAAGGACGAGGAACATGCGATACCTGTTGCCGCTGGTGCTGACCATCGACTTCCAGGTTGTTGCGCCCGAGACTACAAGCCCGAGTCAGCCAACTAGATATATGCTCACAGACAAGGCAAGACTCACGCTTTTCTTTATCAATTGCAGTGCGAATCTCTTCATATTCAAGTCGGACAAGCTCGGTTTCCACGCCTTCTCCATGGTACCGCTTGAGAGCGGCAAGTGCTTCGTCATCGCGGTCCTTGTTGATGAGCCATCGTGGGGATTCGGGCAGGAACCAGATTGTGGACAACTGAATCACACTTGGAGCCATTTGAAGCAGGGAGGGGAGTCTCCAAGACCAAGTGCTCGGGATTCGTCGTGAGCCGTAGGTGATCCAGGCAGCGGCGATGCTGCCGAGGAACCAACTGTTGACACAAGGAGTTAGCTGTGCTATCATCACCGTGGGAAGCTCTGTAGGAACGTACCAAGTGTTGCAGATAGCTGTTACCGTGACACGATCCTTGGGGTGGGATAGCTCAGAGACGAGACTGGGGGCGGAAGTGGTTGCGAAGGACAGTCCGAAGCCCAAGATGAATCTGCTCACGACAAACATGGCAAAGCTGACACTTTCGCATTGGAGAATTGCTCCAGCGATCATGATCAAACTGCCTACCGTGATTCCCCAGCGCCGACCAAATCTGTCCGCAACCCAAGGGGCAATGGGTGTGGAACAGATACTCCCGAGGGCCATGATGGCACTCATAAGGCCCAGTTGCGCTCCTCTTGGGTTATCGAAGTAGTCATCCCAATAAGAGACAGTCTGCAACGAGTTCATCATACTTCCATCGTATCTGGATTTTTCCAACGTTAGAGCCTTTGGTGACGAGGTTGGGAGGGTGCCACATACCCACTGGTTGCGTACGAGACGACAGCTGCTGGGAAGAGGAGGAAATACAAGCGTCGACGAGCGGCGGACTGATACCATGGGGGCGCCTCTCCAGCGAGCTGGGCCATACGAGAGGGCTCATAGGACTCTTTTCCCTCGCCGCCCTCCTTGCGAGCCTTGCGGGCTGCTTGATCCTGCCGAGGGGCAGGGAGACGTTGACGGAGAGCATTCATTGTGAAAGAAGGAAGAGTGTAAAGCTGATGCTCCAGATGCCCGAACTGAGTGGTCTCCAAGGGTTCTTTATATCCAAGGAGGCATCAAGTCATGTATGTACATGTATACAAGCAGCAGCAGCACAAGCCGGATGGCTTCTCCGATAAGATGCCACTAGACTCCTGCGGCTAATGGTGTTCACCTTTTCCTAGCAGGTGGCTTGCACCGGCAAAAGTGAATAAGGAGTACCCAGCTGAGATGGAGACGATGAGCCGAGGGTTTGGGTGCTCAACGAGGACCGGGGTAGTCCCCGCAGATGCTCCTCAGCAAGCTCCCCACGGGGAGAGTCAATGGCAAGGTTTTTGCGTGTCAGGCTATCCAAGACGCGGAAGTGTTCCATGACTAGCAAACGGTTAACCATTCCCTTGGGAGACTTTGAGGCGACGTCTGGCCAATGGGAAACGCTCGGGGGAGCTAAATCGCAAGCCCGAAGCATCCCCACTTGACCCTCCATCGGGCTTGCGATAGTGCCAGGATAGATCCTTGCCAAGCAGGCAATGGCAGCACCGTTGGAGACGAATTGATGAGGGGGCTGCGTCTTTTCCCAGTTGATGATCTAGGAATACGCCGATGATAGGTCAGACTGACACGGCTGGACTGTCATGGGACGAGTTGATTTGTCTGCCGATCACGGAACATGGCGCCCATGAGGCGAATTCTTTCGGGAGAAACGAGCCTATTTCTTAGCGGTTGAACTAGACAGGGATGTCCCGGATGAAATCCATCTGTAACCTGCTCTCACATCACCAAGACTCTCTGTGTAAACCAGCCAACCTCGCCAGCAATACATGCTTCGATTAACATTACGCATGTCTTGACGCCCGAGTGCTCCAGCGGGGATGCTACAATGTATAATCTAGCCTATTGTCTTGCGGAGCATGTCTTGGCAACATCACAGGATCATCGGCCTATGCTGTTGGATCACCATTTCCGAGGATGCGGTTCACGTGTAGACGTGCAAAGTTGAACAGGGGCGGGTATTTATGACCTCCCCTTCTCTCTCTGGCCTTTCCCAAACAGAGCACTCTCTTGGAACTTACATCCATTTCTCATTGCTGGAAGCGTCAAAATGACAACAGGAATGCTGCGAACATCCGGCACCAGCATCGTAGATGCTGATGGCAAGCCGGTCCTTCTTCGAGGGGTAAGGCACTGTTTACTACCATACTGCATAATTCTCAGGCCTGGCGAGCTAAAATTTCTCTAACAGACTACTCTCGGTGGATGGATGATGATGGAAAACTTCATCAACGGCTTCCCCGGCCGGGAATGCCAGATCCGAGCCGCCTTGCTCAAGGTACTTGGAAAGGAGAAGTGCGACTTCTTCTTTGACAAGTTCCTTGAATACTTCTTCACAGACAAGGATGGCCAGTTCCTCTCCTCACTTGGGTTCAATTGCCTTCGCTTGTCGTTCAACTATCACCACTTCGAAGATGATATGAACCCCTTCGTTATTAAGGAGGAGGGCTTCAAGCATCTTGACCGAGCGATTGAGATTGTAAGTTTGATTGGCCCGCGGAACATTGCAGTAAGCTGACCCATCTGACTTGTCAGTGCACCAAGTACAAGATCTACGCTATTCTTGACCTACACTCGGCACCCGGGGGCCAGAACCAGGACTGGCACTCAGATAACCCCACTGGCTACGCTGCTTTCTGGGACCACAAGCACTTCCAAGACCGAGTAGTTCACCTTTGGGAGGTTATCGCAAAACGGTACAAGGGAAACCCTTGGGTTGCGGGCTACAACCTCTTGAACGAGCCGGCAGACGAGCAGTGGACGCGTCTGCTGTCCTTCTATGACAGAATCGTCCCAGCGGTGAGAGCGGTTGACCCTGATCACATGCTGTTCCTGGAGGGCAACACCTTTAGCATGGACTTTTCTGGCTTCACCGATGTGTTTCCCAACTCGGTGTACGCAATCCACGATTACTGCGGTTTCGGGTTCCCGAATCGGATTGGCAGATACCAGGGACTGAAGGAGCAGGATGACTACATCAGGAGGATGTATGACAGAAAGTCTGCATTCATGAAGGAGCATCATGTACCCGTATGGAATGGTAAGAAACCCACCTTGTTCATTACTGCACAGATACCGATTGGACATAGGCGAGTTCGGTCCGATCTACGAGAGGGAAGAGTACAACCCCGACTATGAGGTTCAAAATGACGAGCGGTTCGACATGCTCGACAGACAGATGGCTATTTACACAGCAGACAGTATTGGTGAGTTGGTTCAACCTAGCCCCAGTCGGTCAATCGCTAATTAGATGCAGCTTGGAGCATCTGGTGCTACAAGGACATCAACGTCATGGGCCTGGCATATGTCTCGCCTGATTCTCCCTGGCTGAAGCTTCTCGGCCCCATCATCCGCAAAAAGCGTCACCTCGCCGTCGACCCTTGGGCATACGATGATGCCCATCTGCAAGAAGGCCTCTTTGGGCCTCTGCACAAGTGGTTTGAGGACAACGTTCCAGCCCAGTACAGCAAGAAGTACCCCTGGCAATGGCGCATGCACATGCACGTCTTTCGAGGGATCAGAGGCATCACCATGGCCGAGTACCTGATCCCCGAGTGGGCGGACTACTTCAAGGACAAGACCTTTGAGGAGCTGGACAAACTGGCTGCTAGCTGGAAGATTGAGAACTGCCTCCAGAGGGAGAGGCTCAACGAGTTGCTGAGTCTGTACGCGCCGATGAAGGCGGATGATGCTGGACTTGAGGGCAAGGTTATCCAGCCTGCGACAGAAGCAAAGGACCAGGGTGTCAAGGCTAAGGACTCTGTTTCGGGTGTTGGTGTGTTCGAGTTGGCTCCAGATGAGCAGAGGAAGAGGTTAGCTACTAGCACAGTTCAAGAGGTGCCATCACAGCCTGTGCAACAAGCTGCTTGAAGATGTCTGTACTACTCGGGAGTATGTAGAATGAAGGAAGACTGAATAGATGACGACTTTTTACCTTGCACGCGTCGGTCTTTTCATTACATTATGCTCATTACATTTAAATCTGGCTTGCCTGTTATCATCATGTGCCACAGTCTAATCCTAGTACTTTCCTTCATCGTCTCGCCCAACTTCCCCTTACAACTTGGAAGATGGTACCCTCCTGGACGCCGGAGAGAATCCAACATACCCGGAGGGAACCATGTAGTCTACGTCTAATGTGTTGACCAAGTCTGGCGTTGCCTGGTCGAGACTTGTAAGGCCAGCAAGTCTCATTGATGTCTCAAGCTCATCTTTCAGAACTAGCAACGAGGGGTTAGCAATCATGCACTCAAATATAATTAGGGGGGGCTTGCTCTGTGACAGGTGCTCAACGCCCTTCTGGCCATAGATCAGCGAGTACAGGAATGGCCGTGCGATGCCGACAGCGGTCGCACCGAGAGCGATGGCCTTGAGAATGTCGGATCCGCGCTCGAAGCCGCCGTCGATAAAGACCTCGAGATGCTGCAAAGCCTCGGGGAACCGCTTGCGCACTTCGAGGAGGATGAGGATAGACGCTTGAGCGCTGCAGCTCTTGGTTAGCAGATGCTACCTCATGTCCCGAGATAACATGACTTACCCATCTAATGACCTCCCTCCGTGGTTACTTAGCATAACACCATCCACACCATGCTCAACCGCCAGCCTCACATCCTCAACGGTTTGCACACCCTTCAACACAATCGGCACCGAGCTCTCCTCCCGGATCCACTTCAAGTCCTCCCACTCAAGGCTCTTATCAATGTACTGGCCCATCAGTCGCCCAAGGCCGCTGCCCTTGTTGTCCTTGCTGCTCTCGCTGCCGCTCATCTCGGACTTGATGACGACGGCCTGCGGCATGCGCTCGTCGGCCTCACGCTTGCCGGGAACGGGAGCGTCGACAGTGACGAAGATGGCCTTGATGCCGAGAGAGCGAGCGAGGCGGAGGAGTTGGACGGTTTTGGAGCGGTTGGAGTTGACGTAGAGTTGGAGGAAGAACGGGTGGCCGGACGGAGCGGCGCCGATGATGCTGGGTAGGGAGTAGGAGGCGTTGCTCGAGATCTGAAGCTGTTAGCGATAGTCGATTGGCCTCGGAACTGTTTGGCCTATAATACAATCTCAAAGATACCCTCGCTAGCTGCTGCTCTGCTCCATCCAAGCTCACCATCAGGATGTGCCAACGTCGCCATGCCAGCCGGACACATGATGAACGGTGCCTTGCTGTCAAGCCCCAGGATTCTGCGGTCTATCCGGACACTCGAGACATTCCGTAGGATCCTCGGTCGGAACATGACTCTCCGTATGAGTTCCCGGTTCTTGTTGACGGTGACGAGATCGGTGGCGGCGGACGAGTAAAAGGCCCATGCCTTGGGTGTAAGGGCTTTTTGGGCGGCAAGGGCGAAGTCATTGGCGCAGATGATTTCATCCAGCTTGGGGACGTCTGGAGGTAGTTGGACGGCTATAAGAGGTAGCCAAGTTAGATACTGGGCTTCAATTGATCGTGTTCAGACCGACAAACCTCTTGGAGCTGGCATGTTGGGAGTCGTGGACTGCATCGCTGCGAGGTCACTCATGATCGCGGGGTTAACAGTTACTGCTGCTGTTGAATGATGTCTCTGACACGCAAGATTGAGACTCTTTCGAATCGGGTCTGGTTTAAATACTTTCTAGATCAAGCAAGATGTGATAGCTAGCCATGGCATCTTTATCTTACAAGTCCTAACGTTACTTCGGCTTTCATTTCTCCCCAGGTACGTCAACTGCTCGGGGAGTCTTGGAGCGAGGCACACGCCCAAGATGGTGATCGGACATGTCCCCGACGGCGAGCTTCACCACCGTCATGCACTTGCGGCATTCTCTCCGACAATGTCTGGTTATGTCTTTCAAGCCGACAGCAAATACGATATAGTGACCCAGATGCCCCTACAGGTGAGATGATTAAGAGCAGATTGTAAATCCAGGGTTTCGCCTGAGTCTACCCCTTTCAAGTAAGAAAAGTCTCGCATTAAGGCTTGAGTGTATCGTCCTGGATTGTTCAGGTATGTAGAAACTCAGATGAACATGCCTAACACAACGTGTGTAGATTTTGAACTTCAAGCAAACAACTACACACGATTCATGGATTCCATTCTTCGCTTCCAACTGTCAGGTAGTGGGAAAGATCGTCCAAGTCAGGTGAAGGACGCCGTTGAAAACTGCATGCAGTCGTAGAGGTTGCTGTAAATAAAGTCATCAGGCACGCCAAAACCTTATCTAAGCCTCATCTCAGACCTCATACGCTCATCCCTTCAACCTCTCTTGAAAAGCCTTGACAGCATCAACCAACTCCCCATCTGCCGCCATCCCCAACCCCTTCGCCCTAGAATCATCAAACCACGGCGGCCAGCTCTTCACGATCCTCTGCAGCGCCTCATCCTCTTCCTCCTTCACCAAATCCACCGCCTTCCGGCCGCCCACCTTCTCAACCGCATCCAGAATCTCCTGCACCGTCACCGTGATGCCTGGCAGGTTCACGATCCTCGACTCCCCAAACTTCTCGGCGGGAACGTCCTTGATCTTGATCAAGTTCTTGATCACGGTGGCCGGGCTGCAGATCCATATGGGTATGTCGCGCGGTACGGGGAGGGTGTTGGGTATGCCTTGCAGGGACTCGCGGACAATGCCAGATGCAAAGCTCGATGCTGCGGCTGAAGGCTTGCCTGGTCGAACTACCACCGTCGGCAGTCTGACAATCCGTCCATCAAGTAATCCCCTCCGAGAAAAGTCACTCAGCAATATCTCAATAATGAGCTTCTCGGCACCGTACGACGATCTCGGCTGAGGCAGAGTCGCTTCAGTGACATAGCCCTCACTCGGCCCATACACGGCACAAGAGCTTGAAAATACAACCTTTGTGCCGGGCCACTTTGTCCTCAGGGCATCCAGGACAGCCCTCACTGAATCGAGATTGACCTTCAAACCAAGCTCCAGATCAGCCTCCGAGCCGCCGGACATGAGCCCATGGAAAAGGTACACTCCTTCAAAGCGTCGAGATCCGATGAGCTTGTCCACGACAGCCGGGGAAGTCAGATCAGACGCGAGAGCGGTGATGCGGTGAGCATCGTTTGCTGCCGCTTGAGGCACAGGCGGCTCGACGATATCCGTAATTGTAACATGAAGGTGAGGTGAGGACGCTAGGAGCGGCGCCACGATTTCCTGGCCGATGAAGCCTCCTGCTCCTGTAATGAGGATATGCTGGGTGCTGTCTTGGCCCGTCATCTTGAAGATGGTCCGTGTTTGTAAGAGTAGAAGCAGGTCTTCTGAGACTGGAAGAAGCTTTGTTGATAAGTTCTAATCAAGTTGATAGAGTAGATTCTCCAATACGACTTAGAGATGGCTATTCATACTATATCCACCTCATCCAGGTCCCGAAGCTTGATCCACTATTGCGGGGCTTTGGCTGATGATATCCGAGTCTCCGCAGCGACTTGCATACTGGCATGCGGAGATGTCGGGGAGAAGTCCGATCAAGATGATTAGCATCAACCACGGGCATAATCGCCCTTGAGGAGAACATGTTCTTACGAAACAGCTGAAGGAGGTCATAATGGACTCGTGTTTAGGCTCGAGTTGTGGTAGAGGCTATGCATGTCCGGAGTGGAGGAACAAGGGCATCGAGTGAGCTGTTTCGTTCGCAATTGACAGAGTAGCTTCTTAAGACTACTGGGACAATATATACCAGGCCGATCAACAGAGATGGGAACCTGTCCGACCTGTGAAGCTCAGTCTTGACCTGCCGCTGACGTCAATTCAACGGACAAAGGGGCTCTGTATGGTCACTTTACGCGCCATTCAAGTAGTATCACCCAGCTCAACGGCCTTCCCTCCGTGAACAAGACATCAAAACGTCCATCCTGTCTTATCCTGACTTGATTCCTGCAAATAATCACCTGTCAGACACATTTGCGCTGTCGCCGAAGCTCATGCCATCTTGTATCATACATCATCTGCCCAGGTTTTCACAATCGCTCCGAACGACTCACAGAAACTGTACCAAACACCCGCACCAAACATGATTTCGCCTTCTTCTTCTTATTAAGGATGCGGCCTCAAGCTGTAATCCGCCTCCGGATACGCTGGAAGCGACTGTCCTGATGCATCCATCGGAAACATACTCGGGTCGAATCGAAACACAGGCGAAAGGCCAAAGCTCATGTCGTAGTCAAAGAACATGTCGCCGTCCAAATCGGTAAATGCCCGGTCTCCTGGCGGCATTTGGCTGGCCATATTGATATTCTCATTGATGTTGTTGCCGACAATGGCCCCGCCAGGCATCTGGCTGATCTGCCCCGGTTCCACCGATTTGAGCGTCGCTGTCATCCGCTCTAAACCGCCAGCCATGAGGTTGGCCAGATGCCACTTTCCAGCACTCAAAGACCGGAATTGGCGTACCAAACTGGTCGTCAAGTCATGCACCCGTTGCCGGTCGATCAGATCCCCGCCGTATTTGAGGGCAACTTTGATGAGGAACATGCAAGCAAACGCAGTCATGGAGAGCATATACGAAGGCATTCCCACAATTCCCACGGCAACATCAGGGTCGGTGATGATAAGATCAATGATGGCCGTTGCGGCCGTGACGGCTTTGCTCGCGCAATCGAGGAAATAATGGGGGATAGGATCGTCACCAGAAAGGCCGCGGAAGATATGTGAGTAGAGGTGGATTTGAGCAAAGTTGTAATGGAGGATGGTACCCTTGCGTGGAAACGATCCGATCTGGGGCCATTGCTCTGTTCCATGTCAGCAGTAACTCCGGCTGGCCATCAATGTTCATCTTACCAGGTAGTTCCTTGAGCCATCTATCGTACCACTGATCCAGCTGTCGCCGAAATTGCGCTATATGGCTAAGATAAACTCGAGGAGTCGGCTCTCCTTTGTCGGTGCCAAAGAGTTCTCGGATATTTCGCAAAATGCTCACCAATGCCACCTGGCCTGTAAGCCGCTTATCCTCCTCGGTCGCGACAGGAGATTCGAGGAATTTCTCCCACCCCTGGATGGACGAGTCCTCCTGGACGATTGACGGTCGCCCGTACAGAGTCGCAAGATGTTGATCGCAGATGTAAAGGATGTACCATAATCGAGCGCAGTCGGCTGCCTCCTGGCTCTGTTCTTTGATGGCCTGGTGGTAACTATTATGTAGGTTGCACTCGGCAGCCCGCCGAATCGCGTATCCCGAAAGCATCCATGAGAGGTCACTGAGCCAATATGAGGCGACGCACATGGCTCGTAAATAGTCGCGATCTATGCGCCGCTCAAACATAGACTTCTCCATAAGCCGGCGGAGTTCACTGCTGCAGATTCCATAAATGCCATCGGCTTTGGGGTCATGCAGCGCGGCTACAGTGAGGGTTGCTGCCGATAGAATGGGGCTCTTCCGTCGAAGCTCGTCCAGTGTCATATAACGGCAGCCAATACCGTACATGTATCGATCAAGGCGATCGCGGTAGAGAGCGAACAAGCTCTCAGCGTCGGATAACGCGAGAGCGCCACGGGCGATGAAGTCGTCAATGGCGCGACCTCGCTGGGCTTCAGAGTTGTCTGGTGAGCGTAGGGCACTGAGTTTGGTGAGGGTGTAGAGAGAGTGAATAGGCACATAGGGAAGACCTTCGTCTTCGGGGGTTGCCTTTGGAGAATTGTCGCACGAAGGGCCAAGATGTTCCTCTTGCGAGGCTGGTAGACGATTCGTCGCATTGGCGGAATTGTCGTCCTTTGGGGGTGTTCCCTCTGTATCTCGAGAATTGACGGATTGCAGCGCAGGGAGTTCTGGCAGGCTAAGCTTGGCCATGACTTGCTTCAGGGCCGTATGCATCTGCTCAAGATCCTGTACCACAGCGTCGGAAAATCTGCGAATGCATCAGCTATGGGAATGGCGCAAGTGAAGAATCGTAACTGTTGAGCCATGTTCGGGGAACGTCAAGGGTGCATACTGTGACTTTTCGTCAATAATGGTCTGTAAGCTTTTGCTCAAGACGCATCCCAAATTTCGCTCAGCACATCTTCGACAAGGCGGACCGCTCTCATCCATCAAACACTTGATCTGTTGGTAAGGAGGGTCAGTTGCATTCTTGAGTCAAACAGCGGACAGATATCTCACCTTGTGCTTCCGACAAGCTGCGCAAGCCTTGATCTTGCGAGAAATCTGAGGGACGGGAAGGTCGTTCGGTAGGAGGCCGCTGACACTTTGTCGACCTGACGCTTGTCGTGTGCCGTTGCTGTTTGGGCGAGCAGGCGTTAGGGGCTTTGAGCTTGTTAGTCGATGTCTCTACGTGGAATCTCATCATGAGAGAATGACTCTCGAAGGCATACCGCGACAGCAGGTGCAGCATTCGCGTCGAGTGCTGCAGGAGGAGCTGGCCCGTTGGAGTCTGACCAAGCTCGTTTCGCCATGTTTCTTTCTGTCTCAACCCGCTGTCGATGCTGTCCCTGGTCCCGACTTCATTCCTTTTCAACCCAATATTTAGTCGCTCTCCGACAAATGAGTGAGCGGGCGAATGCGCGCCGGTCGATCCCTGTCTCGGGCCGTTCTCTAAGTGATCAAAAGGAATCCCAGCAGAAGCCGTCCAATGTCCTGTTGTCCTTAAGAGTTATGTAAGAAGCTGGTCAGCGGGCGACAACGATAGTCTTCATCTTCACGTCTCAGACTCCCTTCTCATGGCTGTTGATTTGTAGTGCTTGCTTGGTTGAAGAGCGCGGACTCCAAGTTCAAATGTCGCCTCAGGCAGCGAGGTTGTGTTCACGGGATGGGGAGATGGAGAAGACGCAAGTGGTTACCCACTACCTTACTCCATAGACAGGGGAATTTCCCCCGACGGCGCCGGAATTCCAGCCAACCATACCAGGCAGAGTTCCTGACTCAGCAGACCACCACCTCTCGCCTCCCCGCAACGGGGCGACTGTCTCGGTTGACTAGCGGGGAGACTTTCAGCGAGACGGAGGGGGAGGCTAGGATTTAAAATGCGGGGTACGAAACTCGTTCTAACCGGTCGAGAGGCTTTTCGGCACCTCAGTGATACCTAAGGTACCCACGCTACCTACGTACAGTACAGTATGGAGCAGTAGTTTCGAGATGAGATTAAAAACGAATTTTCTATCGAGGCCACATACTTCTTGTATCCCCAGCTACTGTTCCGGCGAGTGGCCTGGCCAAATCATGAGGAATAACAGCCAACAAAGTCCTCGTGGCTTTGGTGTTTGTATGGGTTTGCCCAGGCTCGTGGGAGGGAGCCACGGTTTAGGAAGCTATAATTAAACATGAGTTCAAGACGGTGGTGTTGATCGCAATTACTCCTCAAGTTCTCAGGGCTGCATCTCGTCGTGTTGCGGCTAACATACAGACGCGTCACCAACCACTCAGGCAACAAGATGGTTCCGGCTCCAAACCAATCAATCTTGGCGAAATTGAGCAAGCTATGTAACACTCCTTTCAACAGGTTACCATAAAAACGACGGTTTACCTCCGACTCTATTCCCAGAACAGCTCTGAACGCACGTGCCTGGCCAAGGCAACGACGTCAGAGTAACCCCCACCGCGGGGCGATACAACAAGAAAAAAAGTCCCAGATCGGCCTTCAAGATCAAGACTTCAACACCAAACCCCTTCATCGCCAGGACCTCAAATACCAGCCTTCCGCTCTCGACCCCTCCCTGTCTTTCCCAATTCAGTTCAAACCCACTTGACTCAGCAGACTTGTTTCAAAATGCCAAAGAAACTCTCCAAGAACCCTCTCCCTCCAAGCTCCTCGACCCTCTCCTCCCACTCCACCATCTCAACCGCATCGACAACCCCTGCCAACCCGGCCCTCGCCCTCCTCCCGCCATCCCTCGCCGACTCGTCTCTCCCGCTCCCTAAGCTCATCGTCTTCGACCTCGACTACACCCTGTGGCCCTTCTGGGTTGACACCCACGTCACCCCGCCTCTCAAGCCCAACGCCCAACACTCGAGCGCAACAGACCGCTACGGCGAGGACTACGGCTTCTACTGCGACGTTCCCAGCATTCTATACACCCTACCCCGCGCGGGCCCCAAGATCGGCGTCGCATCGCGAACCTCTGCCCCCAGCCTTGCGCGCGATCTCCTCAAAATGCTGCACATTCCCACGCCAACTCCTGCAACCGACGATGCGAACGCCCCGCCACCAACGGGGAAGCCCGAGAAGCCGAAGAAGGCGCTAGATGTGTTTGATGGCTTGTTGGAGATTTACCCTGGAAGCAAGATACGACACTTTGAAAGTCTTCAGAAGCGCACGGGCTTACGGTACGAGGACATGCTCTTCTTTGACGATGAGGCTCGGAACCGCGATACGGAGAGTCTGGGTGTGACGATGTGGCTTGTTAGGGATGGAGTGACGTGGAATGAGGTCGAGAAGGGCGTGAATGAATGGAGAAAGAGGAGAGGGTTCAGCAAGATGCCCACGGCCGCTGAGTTGCCGTAAGAGCACAGTATCTGGATGGTTATTAAAGAATAGAGGTTGTGGTTTTTTTTTATTATAGCTGGAGTTCAAGAGGAAAGGGATTGAGACGATAGGCCATTGTGGATCTCATGCACCAGATGAATTGCCATGTCGCTTGGATGATACGATGGACTAGACAGAAATAATCTATAGTCAATATGGTTTGATATCCAAGCTAAGATAGGTACAAAGGCAAACCGCATCGCCTATACTTGCGGCAGTTTTCCAAGATGTTTGTTAAACATGCGGCACCCAATGATATACTTCACGTGTTGCTAAATCCTTCACACTTCAGTCCCTACTGGTTACCCAGATTACCCATCTCTCCAGAATGAGATACTCGCCAGGGTATGCCAATATTGTCCTCCACTCTATGGTATAATGCTTCCGAATTATGCCGTAGTAGTCTGTGCCGCAGCCGGCTTCTGGTCTTGGATCTTGAGCTTCTCCTTTACATCGTCACTCAAGAGGGCGTCGTCGGTCTGAACGCCGTCATCATGGGTCTCGACCTTTCTCGTCTGGGTTCCCTCTGCAACCTCATGGGCCTCGGTTCCGGTGCTGACACCGTTGACTGCGTGGACCGGGGAGCTGATGCCGTTGGTCTGGGGCTCGACAGACACGTCCACGCCAGGGGCTTCCACCACTGGCGCGACCCCGAAGGTCTTTGGGATCGTGCAGACCGTCTCTTTCTTGGGCTGGCCATCCTTGGTTCCTCGAGCGACACAAGCTAGCCTGCCACCATCGACCTCCTCCCACAACAGGGGTCCGCTGGGGAAGCTCTTGTAGCCATTCTCCCACTCCAGGATGCCCTGCCAGTGGGGGTCTGAATTGGGCAGTTCTCCAAAAGTGTAGTCGAGCTGGCCACCGTACTTCTTGGGGATGTTGTGAGGCTCCATAAACTGCTCGAGAACCGATTTGACCTCGTGGCTGCCCAGGATGAAGATCTTGGACACGGTAATGGGGTCAAACCAGCGCTTGATCCAGCCCCAGACGGTGCTGAAGAAGGCAGGCGCGCCAATGACAAAGATGCGATCCAGCGTCTCGGGGTAGTGCGCTGTCGCAAGTTGTGAGGCAACTTGCATGTGCTGCTTGAGGTTCCAGAACTGCTTGAGTCCAACACCCGAAATATCAACGATGTTAGTACTCATCGTAATGGGTACCTCGGGAAAGTCGCGATCGAGGAGCTGGGTGCTTAAGGGCATGACGAAGCGCGTCAAATTCTCGTAGAGGGCGAACAGGCGCAGCAGGCCAGAGGGCGTCTTGCCATCTGCTTTGGCCTTGGAGAAGGTGGCCGATGCGCCGACCTTTTCGTACTCGTGGACGGTCTTGGAGTCGAGTGTCTTGACCTCGAAGACGTAGATGGGGATTCCGCGACGGTCGCGGCGGCCAGTCCATTGAGGGTACTGGAGATGAGCCGTCAGCACAAAAGATCCTAATCCGAGCATTCCGGCGGTGAAATAGAGGGAGGCATACTAGGCGGCGGCTCTGCTCATAGGCGCCGAGTTCAATGGTGTCGTATAGCACATCGAGGTCATTCGCCTTGCGCCAGTCTTCTGTGTCTTTAAATTGTTGGTAGGCATCCTCGACAACCCAACGTCGTGCGCGAAGGTACCGCCTGGTGAGAATTGCCGTCAGCACAAACCCAACTGATTTTCGACCATGCCCAGTAACTCGACATTAACATACAGCAGCACAGGGTCGTCATGAGAAGCTGGAGGGCCACGCTTCCACAGTCCCCGCTCCTCGAGGACCGCCTTGAAGCGAATGAAGGCTTCCTCCTGGGGCTGGGTCAAATGCCCAATGTGACCATACGGATAAGCATAGTCACTGAGCGTCGAGGCCGAAGACTTGACGCGGGAAGCCGGAGCGGCAGTCGTAGCCTCAAGGCCGGCTGTCATATTCAGAAGAGCCCGAGTTCGGAGAGAATTTGAGTCAAAAGAGAAAAAAAGAGGATATTCCGGCCGGTCAACGTCCGGGGTTGGTTGCAGAGAAACAGAAAGAGAAAACCTAGAGAGAGGAGCTGCAACGAAACCTGACCCAGAAGCGGAAGCGCCGGAATCGCCAGGAAATGACGC
>JAAVUK010000955.1:0-18647 GCA_014899095.1 Fusarium buxicola | reverse complement strand
CACTTTTGGCTGTATGGCATAGTGACATATTCTTCAATAGCTGCGCGACCCCAGTGGAGTAAAGGTGTGATAAATCCAAGTGCGACAACACGCCTCTTTCATCGCCTACCACTTACACGTTTGTAAGACCATACTGACTCCGGAGTGTGTACTACGTAGTACAGTGCCACAGCCTCCATCGAATCGGCCACTGAAGTTGACCGGTGAAACGAGAATATCCCATCGATGGGTCCACGCAAGCCACCTGGCGTCCACTTTTGGTCGGGGCTTTCTTGTCTCTTGACAGGGGTGACCTCTCTATCCACAATCCCTGCGCTAACTAGACGATCGATGCTCGTTGCAGATTCTACATTCACCCGCCACACCACACCATGTGGCTTGTTGCTCTCGTCGGAGACTGAGACATCCCGAGGGCTCGTTTGCCCTCGCACCCGTTGAGTAAACAATGGACAATTGCAGAGATTGTCGGGAATTGAGGTTCCCTGTTGACAGCTGAGCCTGTTGACAGCCAGAGATTTGTTCAATATTCCTACAAGCCAAGACTTGCGATCGGCGAGTCGACATTGTCTCATGCATGCTGGACAAGGGTGTCTCCAAGGTGAGCCGGGGATTGGGAGCAGAGGCGCCACTGCATCCCCCTACATACAAGCATTCAAACAAGGGACGAAGAGCACGCCTAGGAATTCCTCTCAGCGGGCTGGCTCGAGGGCTCCATCTTCCTCTTGTGCGCCCTTCACAGGCTTCCCTCCATCCTGCCTCACCCGTACCTCAGTCCAGCCGATGGATGACAGCTGACGGGACCTCTCGGCAGAATCGCCCGGGGCCCTAGCTACAAGCCGTTGCTGCCGGCATGGAGGCTACTACTCCTCCGGCTACGATCCGCGTAAGTACAGACCTCTGTTGATTGATCCGTCTCGTTTCCTACCCCCCCGGGCGGAGCCATGGAAGCCATGGGAGTCATGCCCGCCACCATCGTTTGCTATGACTTCCACCGCTGGATTGAGAATGTCACTACGCTGTAGCTAGCCTGCTCCTACGGTAGCCTGTCCTACGGATTCAATGTCCCTGCGAATAAGACTGTAGTGCCCTGTTGGTCCCGTCATGACTGGGGGTGGGTTCACGCGGGCGCAGTGACCCTTTTGGGCGCCGTGGGTGGCAGGGAGCACTTGTACATGGCTACTCTCTGACTACGGGCAATTCACCGTTCTAACAGGCTCTTCGTGGAACAGGTAACGCAAGAGAAGACAAGTCTCAAGCGAGAACACACAGCTGATGCAGCCAACCAGCCTCCGCCTCTGAAACGTCGCTGCTCGAACCAACAACTGGCTCCCCGCGCTGAGCTTGAGCCTGAGCCCAGCGGAGAGGTCCAAGAGCCAACGCCTGGGTCCGTCAGCTCTTCAGAAGGTACAGAATCACCTCCACACTCAATACCAACGCAACAACAGCTTGCGTATCCTTATCATGATTCACATTTCTCGCCGCCGTACGAATCGAGCCAAGAAAGCCAACTCGAGAGCTTAGCCCAACAACAGCCTGTCGATCCACTGCAGCACCATCTCACATGTTGGAGCCAGGGCCAGGACTATGCCCACCGTACCAGGGGTATACCTGTCGACGATGGCAGCAGTATTGGAGCCAAGAGCCCCCAAAGCGTAGGGACCATTGGCGAAATATACTCTGCCACCCCCTCAGATGAGAGGGGAGATTACCTGCCACGATTAAGCTTACGCAGGGACGCACGTCATGGAGACCTGTACGCCCCTACACATGGAGACGGCAGTGCCCGAGGTCTGGAACTGGGTCTAAGCCCCGGCATCTCCCACTCCAATACTGCTGGACGCTTGCAGGACGAGGCGATCCGACGCTTCTTCAATACAGGTTTGAACGGCGAAGTGACGAGAGAGGGATCTCTACCATCTCCGGAAGAAGACGAAGACTCTCCGAGTCCTCCAGAAGTACCACTTCCAAACACAGACTTCGACGGGCCAAGAAACCGTCCTGGCGTGCTCCTCACAGAGACATCCCACTCCCCATTTGAAAACCAGGGATATCCGGGTTATGATTCTTCTGCAGAGGAAGAGAGCTGTCATGGCCAAGATCCCCAGTCAGATGAATTCGATGATGACAGCTCTGAAGGCTCTGCAGGCTCTGCGGGAGACGTCTCTGACAGGGAGATTGTCTACGGCGGAGGTGACATTGATGACTTGAGCCAGAGCGATGGATCTGCGATTGTGTCTGGCGCAAGAGATCTTTCGCTAGATCCTAGACAAGGTAATACCGAAGCAGATAGTGATGACAGCGACGCTTTCGAGGACTACGAAGCCAGTTGGTTTGGGCTTGCTCTCCACGCAAATGCCAACGCAGGCAGCGGGCAAGAGACTATTCTTGATACTTCTGATGAAGCAGACAGTGACGAAGACCTCTTCCAGACTGATTTCCAGACTGATCTCCAGCCCGTAGCCAAACCTACCATACAGAATTCCGAGGATTCCGATAGCGAGAGTTCATCCGATAGAATCGAGTCTGACGAAGGCGAATACTCTGATGAATCCGATGTTGAACTACCTCACCGACGGCAGGACAGCCCGGAGTCCCCAGATGAAGAGTCTTCCGACGGAGAGTCTGCCGACGAAGAGTCTGCCGACGAAGAGATCGAGCGAGACGACTTTGAGGACGACGTAGAGGACGACGTAGAGGACGAGACAGAGGAATTCGGTCACTCCTCCATTACAGACGAATCCGGAGATCAACTGGTCCAGGCGACCAGAGAGAAACATGGGCCAACAACCGGCAAGACTGCAGCACTGGACGCCCAAGGAAGACGCTATTTGAAACCTGGGGAACACCACAGCGTAACAGAGACCAGGCAGACCGGGGCATGTGTTCGTTGCCGAATGCAAAAGATCAAGGTACGGTGCATCTTCTTCCTTGTTCTGGTATTATTATTCACGAGTTCAGTGTATCGCGGACTCAAAGACCCCCGAGGGCGAATGCAGGACCTGTCAGGAGATATCAAGAGAGTCAGCAAAGTTGATTCATCGCGGTCCTTGCCAACGTCTCAAGATCGCGGATCTGACTCTCTACCGCAGCGGCGGCCTCAACCTCACCCGCCGCTGGAAGGGCATGGAGATGCGAGACGTTGCGGATCGCCTCGACAGGACGCCAACCACGATTTTTGTCACTCAGGGTCTTTGCAACAAGCCACTCCGTATGCGAGTTATCCGATTTAAACCAAAGGCTGGGGACGTGACAGCTCGATACTGGACCGATTGTCTGTTGGGGAAAGAGACGTTCAAGAAAAAGGAGCTGGCAAACTATTGCCTGGAGAACATCTCTACCACAGCCGAGGAGGTCGAGCAATATACGATAGATAACGCGATTCCAGCCTTTTACCAAACTGTCGAAGGGGAGAGCAAATCGCAACACGAGTTTGGGCCGATTCACAGGACCTACCTCACGACGTTGCATCGTTACAGGAATCTCTGCGTATTGACGCCCATCCTTTCAGGCTTTTCGCGTGGCTAACAGCTTCCCCTCCAGCAACCAGACAAGGAGATGATGTCGACAGAGGACAAGATTGAGGCGGGCATTCTGGAGAATCTCTTCGTCTTGTGGTGCGCGATCCGTAAGTCATCCCTCTCGGAGTTGGTGTGTAGCAACTTGCAACTAACGCTCGGCCAGAACATACCACAGGGTCATTCTACATTTACGGCGACGAGACATTGGGCATGCTGCCCGAAACCGAAGATGACTCTTACCCACTATTTGGAAAAGTATCAGTTCCTCGCATGATCGTCGCCCAGTTTGACAATCTCAACTACGTCCAGGTCCTTGAGAAATACAAGAATAGGCTGCTGAGGGATTTCGACTGGCTCTTGAATCAGGATAGAGATCGCTGGTGGTTCACAGTCTATCTAGTATCCTTTGTCCTCTTGCGAGAAGCGAGCCGGATGACTGCGGATCGATATCGCCATGCGAGAGCCAATTACGGGTCAAAGGTAACTCTGGCTGCTGCATTCAAAGAACTTCTGCTAACAGCCACAGCTGCGGTATTCGATTCCCTCCTTTGTCGAAAGCCTCCACGAAAGTTGCAATAATATCCTGAGCCATTGGAGGTACTATTCGGAATTGCCTCAACCACAGAGCAAGAAACGCACGCCTTGGGAAAAGCTCGCACCAGAGTACCAATACCTTATTCAACAGACACGCAAGGACCCCGAGACCCGAAAGCAACTATCTGTCTGGGAACGATTCAAGAAGGATAACGGCAAGGGTGCGCGACACTCTCACGAAGTCGCAGCAGCCGACGAAGCTGACGATCGATCTCTAGTTGAGAAGATAAATCACAAAGAAAATCCTGACTCTAAGCTTGTCCCTTACACGGGGAAGCAGGACAAGTTTGACTGGGATCATCCCTTTTACTGGGTGGCACAGTTGTTCGAGAAAGATTGGGTTCCTCATCCAACATATCAGCGAGAGCCTGTGCCACGGACTCCCGCAGTCACGGCAACCATTGCCGCAGCTGGGTGAGGATGATGACCCTAGACTTCAGAAGAAGCATACCTCAGTTCCCTTGGCCTCGACACCCAAGCAAGCTTTGAATGGAGACTCAAGCTTGGTCAGGGTGTGGTTTATTGTTTACCTTATGACGAGTTACGACACCACGACCGACATGATTGATTATTTTGCGAGAGATACCAATAGCATTAAAGGCGCGAAAGAAGCATTGTTTTGCATACAAAACGGGACCTCCATGGTCGGCATATATCATTAGAGATGGCGAGTCAATACTCGAACCGGAAAGATGGTGTCAAGTAGCGACAGCAAGGGGAGCATAAGCATTTATGGTTTTTTATAGCCTAATGTTCAATGCCCTTAGGTAGATCAAGGCAGCCTAGTAGAGGGAGTAGCACAGTAACTTAGACAGTAGAGGCATCATACATAATGCCACGAGCACAACAACCAAATCCAGCAAGCTTTGCAGTTGCATTGCATCGCGATATGCAGCAGCAGCGTCTTCATGCCTCAACTAACCTTGCTCTTCAAAACGAACACCTTTCCAACTGAACCCAAGAGATAAATGACCATTCCCCTCTCAAGGCATCAAGCACGATGGCAGCTTTTGATTCACAGATCAAATCTGATGTTCAAGACAAGATTCCCAAAGTCGTGTATTTCCCACTCCGTCCATGTCTAGTTTCTCATAACCCGGTAAAGATCCGAGGCCATAATGACGAATGCCTCCCTTTTATACGATCCGAACCCTTTTCCATATCCAACCCCGATTCAGTCCCCCGTTCCCACTGCACCTTTTGACCTTTAATTCGGAACTGTAAAACCGACCGGTTGAGCCACGGCAGGGTCCCTAGGCCAGATCTTCTAGCGCTGCTTTTTTCTAGGAGGCAAGCCCCATTCGCCCTTCTCCTCAACCCACTCTTCGTCAATGTTGATGGAGGCGACCAAGGAGCTCCCATATCCGCGGCTTTTCATCAAGGCTGCGGGATTTGCGAACATCTGATGGCGCAGGTAACGACGGTTGTCTGCCCGGTCGCGAAAACTGGCGAGGCGGTCGTCGATGGTTTGGAGAACATCCTATGCCTCGTCGATACACTTCCGGAGCTTGAAAAGCTGCTCCAGAGTGACTATGTAGGGGCCATCGTAGAGTTCCCTGAGAACCTCCAGGTGCCTCTCATCGAGTGGTTTGCCGGCACTTGGGTCGGGAATCATGTCTGCTGGGACGCCTTCACCGCGTCGACGTTGCATAGCATCGGCTTCATCGAGCTCCCGCTTGAGCTTTTCTGGGAAGGAGTCCCTCAAGGGGCACAAAAGACTGTTTGGCTCCTCTCCAAAATCCCCTTCGAGGAATTCGCTGACACTGACGCCCAGCCCGATTTCTCCTTGCTGGCTGGGATGGGCCATCATAGGCTCAATATCGTCCTCGTGTCGAAGGCGGTCTCTTGAAGGGCCTGCTCTAGTGGAGGAGTTGGGGTCGTTGGACGTATTAACGCCATTGGACGGGCCAGCTTCGTTGGGGACGATAGCGTTATTGTCCACGCCGTTGAAAGATCTGAAGCCGTCGGAGAGGAGAGTGTTGAGGATGTAGTTGCGCATTTGCAAGTCCTGCGGGTCAACGAAGGTATGCATGACTCTGTCAGACCCGCCGAGTCCGTGAGAGATGGGTAGGGAGTTAGATCCCAGGTCCGCAAGTTCATGTCCGTTAGACATGCTGGTGGGATCTGGATTGTCATGGTTGGTATTGCTCTCAATGGCAGAGTGTTCAACGCCATTATGATCGGAAAGAGCCTCGGAAGACGAGATGTCAGCACCCTCAACGGACAGTGTGGGGTCGACAGATAGCCTCATGTTGTCAGTTGGGTCAGCTTCGTTAAGACCGACACTATCATAGCCACTGTCGCTGAACGGATCAATGCCATTATACACCTCTTGATAGCATTCCTGCCAGAGAGATGGATCAACTGAACTAGGCTCTTCATCAAGACGCCCGAACCAGCTGTTATTCAGGTCCACGGGCTCTTGCTGTGACATGCTAGTGCTGGGGTCGATAGGCATATTGGAAGTCTCCTCGGAAGTCGCCTCAAGCATCGCTGCGTTTTCAACGACATCGTTGGACAGCAGCGTAGGCTCATTTGCCTCGTCCCCTTGCAGGGCTATCATCTCTTTCTCGTCCTGTGCAAACAATGGGATAGTAGCGGCAAAGAGCTGAATCGATTGAGGAGACGCGTAGTCCATCGCTCGACTAAGAATCTGCGACCACTCTCTGACTCTGTTTTTAGCATGACGACGAGCAAGTTGTCGGAACTTGGACGACATCTTGGCAGTGTGACTAAACCTTTGGCCTCAGGGCGCCACTGTGTCAAGGTCGAGATCGCAGTGTTCTGTTATACCGTTAATCAGCTGGCCGAACATCGAAGTTAGATACCTACGATGGCTTTAGAATGGACTAGAACTAGTAGCAAAAGAAGGGCGGCCTCCAACGGTCTTGGTGATCAGAAACCCCAAGGTGAGGCCATTGGAGCTCCGTCGTTGAAGCAGGTGAATATGAGGAAGACGCAAGGCAAAAAGGCCGACACAAGAATCTGAGCAAGAGAATTTGAGGAGGAGCAGTAAATAGTAAAGGTTGAAGGAGCGAGAGATGATTCTGCACCGATCCCAGAAAAAAGACAAACGATAGTGAGTTTGGCAAACGCACTGTCGGAGAAAAGGTACGGAGCCAGGCAGTGGCAGTGAATCACTCTGTCAGGCTCCTGAGGTTTTCTGGCGCTGCAGCGGTATCTAAAAGGCAAGGTCATGCGGCTCCTAATTCTTCTTTTCATGCACTCTCAGAGGAAGAGTGCGGTTGAGTTTGGGCATGAGGCTATCGTGACCTGGGTCCACAGGCTGAACATAGACACTGGCGGCGAACCCGCGATGGGGGCCTCAGAATTGCAAAAGAATAACCGTAGAAAAAATGCTTGACGAGGAAGAAGCTGTTCTCGGCTCGAGAAAGTTGGAAGCAATCGTTGGGGCCATGCAATCTCGGCCGCTGCTTCCACCCGTCGACGAACGCCTTGCCCCGGTCCTTGGAAGCAAGAACATAACAAGCCTTTGTTGTTTGGCTTCTTTCCGTCCTACAGCCTTCACAGTTTCATGTCTTGACTGTTTGGAGCTCTTTGTTGTATTTAGACCTTCACGTTGACGCATCTCGCATCCCCCGTTCGTCCATTATTCCAGTACCACGCACACTTCAACCCCGGATTAGTTCCCTCGTGAGTACCTGTACAAGACTCATGCGCTCGCTCGCATGGCCTTCATCTTGCGACCCCTGTGCTTCTGGCTCCCCTGCTTCTAGCTCCCCTGCTTCTAGCTCCCCTGCTTCTAGCTCCCCTCGTCCCGTCTCAGGAATATTTCCACCACCGTCCGCGCCCGCTCCTTGGCGCCCTTTTCCTTCTCATCCACGCGACATACCAGCGGACCTACGAGCTCGGCGTACCTCCGCTCCCTTAACTTTCTCTTTTTAGTGTCCTCGTCCTCTGTGTTGGTCAGACGGAAACTTAGTCTCCGCGTGAGGCCCGTGGCTTTGGGGTCCGTCGTGACGGGAGTCAGCTCCGAGGCGGCACGGGAGAGGGTCGCAGTGAGGAAAACGAATGCAATGTTGTGGTTTGGCGCTGAAGAGAGGATATCGAGGATTTGGGTATTTGCATCGGGCCAGGCTGTCGCGGGTAAAGAGGATATGTTGGGCAACGCAGTAGAAAGCTTGGCCCACAGGTGCGTAGGGACAAGACCGTCGGTAAGCGATTCAAGAAAGAGGAGCAGGACAGAGCAGACCACCTCCAGCTTGAAGCTTGCCGGCCATTCGAGGGGAAGAGTGTCGAGCAGTGAAGTATCCATGTCGAGCGCAGAGACGAGTGCAGCCTGGGCACCGTGCAGCTCCATCTCCCCTACCCTCCAGGTCGAAGACTCGAGAGGCCATCCTGCGTCTCGTGGCAATACTTCTTCGTCCAGCATCATTGCTTCGGCAAGACTGCGTTCCACGAGGGTCTGCACCGCCTCTGTGAGCCTGAACAGCTCCTTTGGGGCTGAACATTGCACATCCGAGTCGTAGGAAATTGCCCCCTTGATATCCTTTTCCCTCACAAACTTTCTGATGCCGCCGTCTGGGATTCTTATGAGCTCAGCAATCGAGCGCCCCAGACACGACGGCTGCCAGTTTCCGCGCACCAGTATAAAGTGGTCTCGTCCATCTTCTATGCGAAGAACCAGGACATCCTCGACCCTGGCACGAGCTTCGTTCAAAGCCCGGATGTGAGATATCGCCGATATTTTAAGCTCCAGCAGCACTGAAGCTGTCTCTCCAGGATCGAGCGTCACCGTGGTACCCAGGGGCTCTGGCGATTCCTCATCGGCGCGCACAAAGGTCGTTTTCAGCCACTCGGGTATAGCATCGTCGCCATCCTCTGTCAATGGTTTCGCCACAAACGAAAAGGTCGCCGCGACACCTCCAGTATTTGCCACCGTCAAGGAGCGCGCCTTCCTCTCCAACGGGGCTACTTCCTCAAAGTCCACGATATTATCGCCATTGCCTTCGCTACCCTCAACGACAACCGTGATAACTGGTCGACCCTCATTCTCCGCTCTGTCTAGCTCCCGCGCAACTTCGGCGTGAATTTTCGCCTTGAGATCCGGCACGACGGCGTCGTAGTCAAGGGTGAAGATGGATGTGATGGGCTTGTGATCAGAGGACGTGATGCGCTGGTGCGATGCATAGATCTCCATGTCGATGCGATCATGGAAGCCCTCCTTTGTCACCAAGTCCTCGGCTTCTGGCTCTTCGTTGTCGTCATATTCATCATAGCCAAGTGCGTCATCAGGTGCGGACAGATCTTCTCCGTCAGCTTCAGGATCATAGCTGAAGAGAACATCCTCGTCCTCTTCTAATCCTCTAGACTTCATCTCCTCGTCCTTCTTCTTTGATTCCCCTTCCTCCTGAACCTTGGCCTCATAGTCTTGCTTGTCTTTTCGAGTCCGGAACAAAATGCGGTCACACCAACTTGGAGCTCGTTGCTTCTCGCTCGAGTCAAAGAGCCCAACTGTGCCAATATCGTATTTGTAAGTCGGAAGGAATGTAATTGCGCCTTCTCGCCAGCCATCGTGGAAGGCTTTGCGCTGCTTGACCATCCTTCGCAGTTGATCATGAGGTAATAAAGAATCAATCGTCGCTTGTAATGAGGTAGGATCCTGGCTCAGGTCCTCGGGGAAGTCGTCAGGGTCTGGAAGGTCGCTTGCGGTATCAAAGCTTTCTTCTCGTGAATGCAGGGACGATGTGGTGGCGGTTTCATCGTCACTATCAGAACCCTTCATAACGATCACACCTTGTTCGCCAAGAGCCGGCTTTGAGTCGTCGGTTGCGCCGTATTCACCTCGAGCATGCAGCATGAGCAATCGTCTAATGTCGTCCCCGGGCAGTCCATCGAGTCGAAAGTTCAGGTCTCCAAACCAGAAAGCGAGATCCTCATCGCCAATTTTTTCTCCCTCGTCCTCCTCAACGCCGGAGTGGACGACTGGATCGAACTGAGTCCTCAAGAGAACCTGAGCAACATCCCAACACCGCCGGTCCAGATATGAAGTACCAGCGCCACTAGCTAGATGACTGTTTATAAAAACCATGCGGGTCGTTTCGCCGAGAAGCAGTCGCGTCGTCACAGCGCCCTTGTTTCCAAAGTATCCCAGAAGCCCAGTTCCGACCTGCTTTGTGCTGACGTTGCTGATCGTAGGCGCAATCTCTGGAGATGCATACACCAGGAGCAACAAGCCTGTCATCTGTTCTGCTGTGACGAGTTCATATCCGGGGGGCAAGGCGGCTTCCAACGCAGCGGTCCATTTGTCCCTGGCACTGGTATCGGTGTACACTGCTCGGTTCATGTAGTCTTTGGTCGTGTTGAGGTCTACGATTTCCTGCAGACCTAGCACATAGAGGCCAATGTCTTTCCCGGCGGTCAGATGCAACGGCTCCGAGTAGCCATTTCGCTTCTTCGCGTCTGCCTCGACAGCGCTATGTCGAGAGAGATTGAGTGTCGCAAAGTTCTGGTCGATGCCTTCGCCGCATGTGAACCAGGTCGCGAGATCCTTATCCGTGCCTGGACACGCTGCCACGTTCCATGTCCCGATCTTGACCTTTAGCCGATGTGGACGCACATATTCCGATCGTCTGGCGTGAACGGCTTGGGCGAGCGAGTGAGGTGTCGTGAAGGAGAGGTCCGCGGGTTCGGACGCGGCCGACTGGGTTGCGGGCTCATCAGTCATAGAGGCCATCATAGAGGAGTGAGACGTATCGATGCGACGCCGTCTCGACTTATCGCGGGGAGTTCGACTTGTAGTTCTCTAGATCATGACGTCCTCCAACCCGAGGTCAACTGCGAGGACCGGACCTTGGAGGTGAGGAGCGAGTTTCGAGGGGTAGTAGTACTAAAAGAATGTTTTGAAGCCAGAAGAAACGATGTGAAGCAATAATAGCCCGCAACTCCCAGGTATGACGTCGAATCTTGGTGTTGGGTTTGGGTGATGGTGGAGGAAGGGGTCCATGGAAGGGGTCCATGGTAGCGCCCCGCGGCAGCGTCATGGCAGCGCCTTATCGATAAGAAAGCCCAGGCCACGCGCAACAACATCATGTGCCTGTGCCTTTGTCAACATGGAACTTCAACTTTCACCTACAGGACGAACAGTCAGTCAGGGGCGCTCAGTGATCTTTTATTGACCCTAGAAATATACAATCGCCTGGCGATACGACTCGACTTGCGACGGAGTCCTCGAGGGCTCTATCCAAAGTCACGCGCGCATCTAACTGTGCCCAACATTTCGCAACACTAGAGTATCCATCATGAGCCGGCCAACACCGCGTAAGCCGCGGCACACCCGCCAGCCCTCGAACCGAATACCCGCCGTCTCAGACTACGAATCCGATGCCGCCGCATACTCAGCCATGCACAACGACTACGCGCCGCCACCTCCACGCACAAACACCGAGCTCAATCTCTCCGTGCTCCAGCGCTACCTCCCCTCCATCCACACCATCCTCAGCATAGCAGCCAACGCCGTCATCTACACCTTCAACAGCACCTCCGAGGGCTGGGAAAAGTCGGGCGTGGAGGGCACAATGTTCGTTTGCGCGCAGGGGCCGCTGCCTGAAGACCCCGCCCAACGACCTCGGGCGTGTGTGTTTGTCTTAAACAGGAGAGGACTGGATAATGTGATTGTGGATCTCTCGAGGGTGACGCATGCTGAAATATCTGGCGAGCTCGTCATTCTGAAGGTCGAGGGCAACTGGGAGGAGGGTGACAAGGTGCTGGGAGTGTGGATTCACAATGACAAGGACGAGACGAGAGAGGTGAATGCTGCCATGGTTCAGGAGGCATGGAAGATTGCGCGGTCTGCTGGACCTATCGAGACACAAGGGCCTGAGGCCGGTCCAGCGATGCAGGCCATGGGTAGGAGACTGAGTCTGAGTGACCTGTTTGGGTCAGCGAATGGTCTTCACATTGGCCATTATTAGGTGTGGACCATCATGGAGCAAGGCAGAGCCTAAAGCCGATGTTAAATAAGCATGGAGTCGTTGCGGTTCCCTAGCGTGTGCGTTACCTCGACATAGCCATGGGTTGCCCCCCTTAAGTAGGGAAGATGTCGATGAATATGATCATGACCTAAACAGCCACGGTTGAACAAAGGCTCTATTTGTAACAAGAGGAACCCAGATAAACCTTCAGATCAACTCCAAGTTGGAAATCCCAGAGGGTGTCTATTCATTTTTCATGGGTCATTCATGAAACTAGCATATGTCTACAAGCAACAGCAAGCACCTTATCCGTACGCCTTCCCAAGTGTCCCAAAAAGACATCAAATCCTGTCTCGAAAAACCTACACAGTGCCGCTGATGCTCAACTCCCGAATCTCCTGCAGCACCTGCTCTACCCTGGCATCCAGCTGTCCGTCGGCGTACTGGTCTCTCGTATCGGCATCCAAGTACTGCTGCACCTGCGCCATACGGGAATATGCCTCGGCACAGAAACGCAGCTGGATTTTGACGAGTGCCTCGAAGCTGGGGTCGAGATACGGCACTCGAAGGTCAATCAGCTGTGGCAGCTCGCTGTGAAGCTGCTCGTTCAGCTGCTCGTACGCAGCCTTGGCCATCTCCATCTCCTTTTCGGTACGCGGCAGCTTAGTGGCGTCCTTGTCGGGCTTCTCGGCCAGTCGCTTGACCTTTGCGCGGAGGGCATCGTAGTCCAGGAGCTTGTGGGATCGCTTCTTGATCGCCTCGTTGACATCGGGGAAGTAGGCGCAGAACCGGGTGATGGGGTCGAGAACGGTTGTTCGGTACGGGCCGTCGAGGGCTTTGATGGTCTCGGCGTCCAGGTCTTCGACTGCCTGCTTGTAACTCCTGCTCACGCCGTCCTTTGCACCAGAGTCGCCGTAAAACGCATCTATCGTTTCGGCGATTCGCATTTGTGACGCGGTCATGGCTGGCTTGTCAGTTTCCAACGAGTAGCGTAGCAAGTTCACCAGGCCTACCTCTTAATGAGTCAAGATACCCCTTTGATTCTTTCTGAAGCCGTAGCGCAGCTGTCTCCATGGTCTTGAATCGTCTGGTTCCGTTAGGCGCCGTCTTCCAACCGCGTGAATGTTGCTGACCTCTCTTCAACTTCATAATCGCGATCGTTGGTCTTCTCCACATGCCCTAGGATCCCCAGTCAGCCCTGTCCACAGCCACACGCTCGAGCTCGCGTACCCGTCTTCATCATCACCTGCGTCGTCGCGCGGTTCACATTCTTCTTGAACCCTGCCTCATGTTAGACCCCTCCGCATTGCGGGGTGATGGCTTGCCTACCCGCCCACGACATCTTGACGGTTTTTGGTTTATAGGATTGAGTCGCTCGTTTCGATTAGGTGCTAAGTTCGACTAAAAGTCGCAGTTGCGCTCGAGGGTATATCTTCTTGTGTTGGTGAAGGTGTATTACAGGAGTTGGCACCACCAAGTTGGATATGAGTGACGACAAAACTGGAGCTCAGCCACGATGCCAGCCCAATCGGCTGATCGACGTCAGCGACGGGGCTGTGCAAGGTGCCTTCGGGGTTGTATTGTTCCGAGGCAGCCAGCACGTGATGTCGCGTTCCGCTTCGAAACTTTCCCGTCTAAGAAGCCTAGTCGATGTCTCGGTATCGATTTCACGCGTCAGCATGTTCAGTCCTCGGTTTCTCGTCGTCAGTCTGGGAAATCCCTTACCCAGGTACGAGAGTCTTCATTCTGCGGGGCATTTCGCTCTCAATGGCCTCGCAAAAGTCTTGCGGTACCCTTCATTTCGAGAGGTGACCTTCGGAAAGCAGACATGCCTCGTGTCTCAGGGGCCAAAGTACACTCTGGTTCAATCACCGACTCTCATGAACATATCGGGAAGCTTCGTCGCTCGGGCATGGCAGGATATGGTCAAGCAGCATGATCCCTCGTCACTCAGCCTGGTCCTTGTTCATGATGAACTTGAGAAAGACCTTGGCATAGTACGGCTTACAGCATGGGATCGGAGCCACAAGGGTCACAACGGCATAAAGAGCGTCAAAGGGTCCCTTTCGCAGGGAAAATATCCGACCTCGCCTTTTGTACGAATCGCTGTCGGTATTGGAAGACCAAAGGAGAGAGACGCCGAAACTGTTAGTCGATACGTCCTTGATCGAATATCGGGAGAGCAGAGGAGAGTCTTGGAAGAAGAATCACCCTGGCAGGTCGCTGAGAAACTTGTTGAGTTAGAGGACGAGTGGAGAGCTGAGCTCAAGTCATGATGGCCAGCTACTCCTGAACACCAAGACGTTCATCATGGGTGTTCGCCTCTTTAACTCAGCATGGCAGACACTGCACGGCGGAATTACGAAGGTGGCATTTGACATGTGGACGACCCGGTGGTTTCCACTTCACAGAACACACAGCGACAACAACCGGCAGCTCGGCAAAGCGCTGAGAAGCTGGGTCCGGCCGCTTCCGTACGACACATGCTGCACGCTTTCCGACACTCTATCTAGTCCCGATTTACCACTACAAGTCGAACCCAGAAGGAAGACGACTACGACAACAAATTGTTTCTTTAGAGATACCCAATTGAGCGACAATTTCGATACTCGTATCTTCCATTCTGTGATGCGAACGCCTGCACTCATGCTTCAGACCGAGAACTCAGCAACCTTCATTGTGCCGGATTGTTCCTTGTTCATTGGCTGAGATTTGATACAGCATCTTGGCGACTGGCTTGTTATCTGTCGGCAGGCGCGTGTACCCCTTATCTCTACACTAAGCGCGCCACGAGTGAGGCGGTCCGAATTCGAGGCATTACTGCTTGCTTATCTATGCCAAGTGGATGGACTTTTCAGCTCGAGGTATCCGAGCCAATGGAAACTCGCATGTGAAGAAATTCACGGTCCGTGGATTCAGCTGTCGGATTCGTTATGTATTAGGATATTAGCGTTGGGAGATCGGTCGCAGAAGCTCAGCTGAAGCACGTACACATACGGCTAGCACAGGCCTGGCATGTCTAATGTTTGATAAGGCATACAAAGATATCGACACTGGCCACTTTCACGGCTCGCATCCGTGAGTGCCTTTCGGTAAAGATCCAAGCAAGCGAGCTACGCAGCAAGATCGATGGCGATATTGATATCGGTCGGCTGGGGCATGTCAAAAGCCGTGGTGGTTTGTTAGTCGACTCGTGATAGCACACACATCGACATATCCGATGTGAGCTCGCCTCACGGCAGCGTCGCCGATGAAGTCGAAATAAACTCGCACTTCAAGAAACGTCTGACACCTGTGGGACGGAAGCCAATCTTAAATACTTGGTGTCGATCAGATCTCGCCCTCAAGCGTTCCAAAGAGCGGGAAACTCACATGCTGACGCCCGCAAAGCTATCTTCCAAGGCTGTGCGGGCGCAGCAGGACCGTTGACAGTTGATGAGATTGCGGGGAGCATGAAGGACAGTCAAACCTTTTGCTAGTCAGCAGAACACTTGGAGATTGGCCAATTAAGATCAATGCCCATTGCTCTTTCATCGCGTACGGAGCTATTCATGGTATATCCCGGCAGACGAAGCACGGAACTGGTCAACATGATAGCAACTCTAAGTTGTTTTGTCATGCCGAAGCTTGCTATAATCTACTTTCAGCATTTGGCATGAGTTCTTCAGAAGCAAACAGTCTCAGCCTTGCCCCGTGGCCGCAACACATCCCAAGTTACCAAGCTATTACCAAGATGAAGACAACTTCAGACGTCTTTCCAAGTCAATTAGCGAAGACAAGGACATGGATCCCGGCGAATGGTGCCCTTGTCTTGCGACCCTAGCCAGCTACGCTAGCGCTCCACCAATCTTGCCAAGAGATAAGGCAATGTCCAATCAGGTGTGCCCCATTCGACCTCGTCAACGACTCTAGGCGATCCGGCAAAGCTGGAGATAAGAAGCTTAGACGACGTTGGATCGCCTGCTTCAGGCTACGGACAGGGAATCGGTCCGCCTGGGCCTGGGGAAGCGGAGGACTGAGTTGTGAGTCGCCAGTAAGAGGGTGTCGAGCCTTAGTGCTACGGAACGAGGTGATGGCTCTTTTAACATGGCAATCACATTGGCTTCGCATCGTCACCATCACCCTTCATACCGCTTGAACCAAGGTCCCTTTACTTGGCTCGCTATGGTGCCCCAAGTCGTGCAGATGTTTACGCGAGCCAGCTGCGCGACGTGAGAGAGGAACTGGTGGCTTTAGCATTTGATCAGAATTGCGACTGGGTAAATCAAGTTGCTGATGATGGTACAGAAATCCGTGGAGGATATGGTCATTATACGGCCGTGCGACGGCGTAGTACGAGATTCAACATTCCCGGGTCATTCCCCAGCTCGGGTCAGATCAACAGCGCATTGTCCCGAATCATCCGCGAATATCTTGACATTATCCGTTGTCAACTCTGGAGAATCCGGGGTTGTAGCTCCGCCTCACAAGTCCTCTCAGATGACAACCAATGCCTCACACGTGTCCGAAGGATGGGACACCTCAATGCAGACCTACACTGCAGAAAAGGAGCCAAATGCCTGCGATAAGCCAAGACTTGACATTCATCCCGGCCCAACTGCCATGCAGAGGTTATAATGCCGGGGGGCTGTGGGAGTATTGATGATGCTTATCTGCGGGCGCTGTTTAAGTCGACGGTGGCGTCAGCTCCAGCACTCCAACTTGAGTTGGGTCGGATTGCAGCTGCGATAAGCAGTAAGGAGTGTCACAAGCCAGGAACAGTGGCGCGTTCAACCGACTCGTGGGATAAGACTCGGTTGTCCATTCATCTTCGAAGACCATGGCTATTTCAAAGAAGCACCTGTCTAGATTCGACATGCTATGCTTCTTAGAAGCAAATTAGCACTGAGAGCTTGGCTATTTTTGGAACTCGACATGTTCACAAGCTGCATCTTGCTTCACCTGAAGATCATGGCTGTCAAGAGCCCCCATACGTTGCCCAGCGGAATGTCAACCGGAGGGAGGTGTGGCTCTTTTGGCTCCAACCCAAGTCTCGTCAGTTCGGACTCGGTTCGCATGCTGTACCCATGGCCCCGGCATGTCTCCCTCGGGAGCTCTCTCCTGTTGTTGCTTAAGCTACCGGTGTCTTATCAAGATTCCCCCACACCATACCAGCCATGCCCTCCCCCTGTTGCCAGCTCAACCTAGTCTGTCTGTCCTGGAAGAGTGGAGGATGCCCTCCGAACCACAGCTCGGATTCATCTGTCGAATATATTTAGTCTTCTAGTCCCCAGATTTTCTTGTCTCGCCCTATCCTATCTCCAAACTCTCCCATCCAACATCCTAGGTTGTGGGAACAAGAGTTGAGTTGGTCAACTTACCCCCGAAGGCTTTGACAAAGGGTTTGCGTTGCGCAGCGCACATTGTTATCACAATGTCACTTCCCTACAATGGCACAGAGGGCAAGGCCGACGAGGGCTTCTCGTCTGGCGTCTCGGACCTGAATATCTTTTACGACGTACGTGGACGGAGACTCGACCCTCTGTTCAACGACTTCCTAACTGACTCGTTTGCTTGTCCAGACTGGCCACATGTGCTTCCTCGTCGTATGCGCCGCCCTCGTCCTGCTGATGATTCCCGGCGTTGGCTTCTTCTATAGCGGTCTTGCTCGTCGCAAATCCGCCCTGACACTGATTTTCCTGTGCATGGTATCTTGCGCCGTTATCAGCTTCCAGTGGTTCTTCTGGGGTTACTCCTTGACCTTCTCTCGCACTGGAAACGCCTTCTTGGGCGATCTCACTCAGTTCGGCCTCATGAAGACTATCGGCCAGCCCAATGGCTCCGCCTATCTTCCTGACATCTTGTTCTGCCTTTACCAGGGCATGTTTGCCGCCATTACGTGAGTCTATTTGATCCAAACGAAGCCGCCGTGCTAACATGGCCAGCCCTGCCCTCGCCATTGGTGCCGTCGCCGATCGTGGCCGCGTCCTGCCTGCCATCGTCTTCATGCTCCTCTGGTCGACCGTCGTCTATGACCCCATCGCCTACTGGACCTGGAACGCCAACGGCTGGCTCTTCAAACTCCCCAGCTACGACTTTGCCGGCGGCGGCCCCGTCCACGTCTCGTCTGGAACTTGCGCCCTCGCCTACTCCCTCATGCTCGGCAAGCGAAGCGGCTACTCGCACAATAACGGCCTGCCCTACCGCCCTCACAACGTTACACATGTCGTCCTCGGCACCGCCTTCCTCTGGGTCGGCTGGTTCGGCTTCAACGGCGGCTCTGCCCTTGCCATGAACATCCGCGCCGTCATGGCCTGCTACGTGACCAACCTGGCTGCCTCGTGCGGCGCCATCGCTTGGATCCTGCTCGATTACCGTCTCGAGAAGAAATGGAGCACCATTGGTTTCTGCTCCGGCGCCATCTCCGGTCTCGTCGCCATTACCCCTGCTTCTGGCTTCGTCAAGCCCTGGGCCGCCGTCATTATCGGTGTCTGCGGCGGCATCTTCTGCAACTTTGCCACCAAGCTCAAGTTCGTCCTCAACGTCGACGACAGTCTTGACATTTTTGCCATCCACGGCATCGGCGGTATGGTCGGCAACATCCTCACCGGCATCTTTGGAG
>JAAVUK010000953.1:0-26111 GCA_014899095.1 Fusarium buxicola | reverse complement strand
AATGTAGGCATGGCTCATGAGTTATCAATAAGACAAAGACAAAGACAAGAAAAGGAAGGGTAAGGAGAAAGGCTACCGGGATAGATCATTACCAAAAATGGCAAAAAAACGAAATGCCTGTGTATCACATGTGGCTGGATCTCTCCCGCCGGGAATTGAACCCGGGTCTCAAGCGTGACAAGCTTGCATACTGACCACTATACTACGGAAGATGGCGGGTGTGGACACCCGAGTAGTTGGATCAGCTCCCGTTGGGATTGGACGATGGTAATGCACTATCTATAGGGTATTGATTAGTATTTGACTAAGAACTGGTTCATTTGTCCCCCTCCTCCCGTCGCAGATGAGCGAGTTCTTGAGTCCTTTAAAATAATGGGTAGCTGGTTTACCAACTTTCCAACTTCATTGTGCCATAACGATTGTGTGAGATGTACATGCCAATGCTAACTGCTAACCGTGCTCAATCAGGGCTCACCCCAAATCTCATCCGCAATCTTCCTCACCAACCCAAGCTTCTTCTTCTCCTCCTCCTCACTTAAAGGATACCCACTCTCATGAGTACTAAATCCACACTGAGGGCTCACTGAGATCCTCTGGAGTGCCTCCTTCTGGCTCTCACCCGTCCCCTTGGCCACCCAATCCGCAGCGCTTAGCACGCGCTTCTTCATCTCCTCCTTATCCTCGAGCTGGGGCAGCTTGGTGCTAATGACGCCTACCACAACGTTCTTGTTCTTGGGTAGGTGCTGGAGCGGTTCAAAGCCGCCGGCGCGCTCCGTGTCGTACTCGAGGTAGAAGGTGTTGACGTTGAGGTCCTTGAAGAGCTTCTCGGCGATGAGGTCGTATTTGCCTTCGGCGAAGTGACGGCCGCCGATGAAGTTGCCACGGCAGAGATGAATGCCCGTGTGCATGTCTGCGGGCAGCTTGGAGAGACTGTCGTTGTAGAGCTTGATGTAGGCGTCCAGTAGGTCATCGACAGTGCCAATGTTGTCAGAGTCGGCAGCCCAGCCGTCGCGGAACTTTTGACTGCAGAAGTCTACATATGGATCAGTAATGAGCTCTTGAGATGGGTGCCGTTGACTTACAGGCCATGCCAGGGTCGTCAAACTGGACATTTCGAAGCCCGGCCTTGTAGAGCTGATCCAACTCGGCCTGGTAGACCTTGGCGACATCCTTAAAGTATTCCTCATCATTCGAATAAGCCTCTGGAGTATACGCCTTGCCCTGCTTATATCGCATGTGGAACCAGGCGGGCGTGATCATTGTCAACTTTATGGCACCCCAGTTTTCCTTGGGCACAAACTGCTGAACGAGGCCCAGCTCGTGAAGATTCGACACAGACTTGTCAGGATTATGAGAGAGCTTTCCACCCGCAATCACAGATTCTCCTGGCATCACTTGGTGGTCCTTCTCGATCAGACTCACCACGTCCGGGTGGTAGAGTCGGAAGAGGCTGGCCTCGGCGTTCTGCAGCTGCTTGGTTCCCTGAAACTCATCCCACATGAGACCCCAGAAGCGGGTTCTGGGGAATTCTCCGCTGTTGACGGCTTTGAAGCCGAGATCCAGCTGCATCTTGATCACGTCCCTGACAGACGCAGTCTCCACCTCGGCGAGCCCTGCATCTTCGGGCGACACGCCTTTTTCGCGGATCTGCTCTCTGACGTCGAGGAGGCGCTGAGGCCTCAGGAGCGAGCCCATGTGCTCAGCGCGGAACGGCTTAGGTGAAGGAGCCATGTTGACGGTTTGAGTCCTCTTGCAATGTCGCGTGTAAAGTGAACTGTTAAGATAAGAAGTAATAATCTTATAAGAATATCGTCGAGCTCCTCCGTAGAAGAGGGGCGTTGCTATGAGGATGCGGGGCCTCAGCTAAATATGGCGGGGTCAAGATGACCAAGATCTGGCTTGGAACGGCAATTGTTCCGCGCTGTATTGCCGTTAACCTCCATGTTGTAGATTACGGGAGGGGTAACGCCAGGAAGGGTTACTTGACCGGGTTCTTTGTGTAGATAGTCGTCACTCCTAGGAAGTAGGACTCATGTGATTCGATGGCTTGCCAAAGCTATGAAGTCAAGTGTGCGGGGAGCGGATATACGGTTTGAAATGATCGAAAATGGAAGCGATCGCAATGGCGTCGGTTTAACAAATCCGAAATGAGCCTCGGGAGTGAGTTTCCTTTCATTAGCCTTCTGTAATACTCTGTGGCTTTGCGGAGTTGCGATACCGCTTCTCCGTTGAGACTTCGTTCTCATACTGGGGAAGCCTGCCAGCTTGGCCAATGTAGAATAGAGGATTACGGAGCACCACGTCATAAACCCAAGGATGTAACCTAATGCCCCAACGCATGGGTGGAATGCCCTCTGGAGAATGAGCATCATGTGCAGTAGCCTGTGCCGCGACCTGCGGAACTTGCTTTAAGCCACGGCAGCTGTGAATTTTGCCGGTGCGGAACGCGGCCGGCCGTCCGCGGAGCCCCGAAAGGGCCGGAGCCCCGGCCTCATCCGGCAACGGCGTACCCGCACGGCGAGCGTCCGTACGATATGGACGCGGTGGAAATTTAAAGATACTCAGAACTGAAAGTGGAGCTGTTGGAAACCATTCTCAGCCGCACTCCTTCGTAATTCCAGGCCCAGTAATCCTGGAAGGCGATATCCAACAATAACAAAGAGTAAGCGAAGTGTGGAAACCATCTGATCTCATTTGCGGAGTCAGGGATGGCCATCTCCCGTTTCAAGGTGCACAGCCGCAACGGCTCGACAGTAGTTAGGCAGATTCCAGGGCGCTTCTCCATCGCGGAATATGTCTGCCAATGCAATAGGTAGAAGGTCACGAGAATGCGGAACTCCCGCGCTGACGAGTTCCGGAAACATCATGTCATATGCACGAAGATGGATGATCGGGAGTGCTTCAGGTTACGGAACCCACCTTTTTGGCCTATATATCTACGAAATGAAGCCTCTTTGACACTTCGATCATCACCTTTACCTGCAGATTAAAGTCTGAGATTTCTCTGTTTGAATTGACAAAGGGACACCTTATCAGTTGGAAAGATGTTCTCGAAACTAGTCATGTGCTTGTTCCTAGCCGCAGCAAAGGCTTGGACGCCTCAGTCAAAGGGTACGTGACTTACTGCCGCCAATCCCAGCATTGCTAAACATACGTAGCCGCCGCACTGGAAAACGGAAAACAACTATCTGAGCGATGGCTGTCAAATTCTGACAAGATTCGTGGTGTCAACCTTGGCTCCCAGTTCATTGTCGAGCGATGGATGGCAGAAGACTCGTGGAAGAGCATGGGCTGCGGTGCTTACAACGACGAGTGGCAATGTGTGGAGGGCATCGGCCAAGCTGCAGCCGATAAAGCCTTCAAGAAGCACTGGGAAACCTGGACAACTGAGTCCGATATCAAGCAGATTGCAAGCCTTGGGCTGAATGCCGTCCGGATTCCCGTAGGATTCTGGATGCATCAAGAACTCGTCCAGAAGGGCGAACATTACCCTCGTGGTGGCATATGGCACCTTGACCGGATTGTTGGTTGGTGCAAGGACTATGGCCTCTACGTGATCATAGACCTCCATGGTGCCCCTGGGTCGCAATCGCCAAACGAACAATTCACTGGCCATGTGAGTAGACTCCGTTGTAATGTTGAGGATATCTTTGAGACTGACGTCTTTCAGTCAATGAAAGACCCCGGGTTCTACACACCAGAGAACTATGAGCGACCGTTCAAGTTTCTCGAGTGGATGACCAAGCGCGTTCATACCAATGGAAATTATACCACTGTTGGCATGCTCCAAGTGCTCAACGAGCCTGTTCATGTCGGTAGATGGAAGAATGAAGCAGCCGACATGATCAGGAACTTTTACCCCAAGGCATTCCATCGCATCCAAGCTATGGGGGGTCACTTGAATATTGTAGAGTCTAACCGCCTGCATGTTCAATTCATGGTAAGCCACTTTTCCATTCCGTTTTAGGTCATCGATAGTCAACAAATCTAACCTTGACTCCGTATCAGGGCAAATCATGGGGCTCAGGTGACCCTCGAGAACATCTCCCAGACAGTGACATGATCTTCTTCGATGCGCACCGCTACTTGAGCTTCGATAAACGCATCCCAGGAAAGAAGAAAAGCTACATCGAAACTGCTTGCGACGACTTCATGGGGAAGAATGTTTTCGTTGGCGAGTGGTCTCTCTCAGTGAACAGCACCTTGAAGAATACCGACGAGTTCAAGATCAAGGGACAAGAAACCTGGTATAGGAGCTACTGGGCTGCGCAGGTCCAGGCGTTTGAGAAGTCTGATGGTTCGTTCTTCTGGTCATGGAAGTGTGACGGCAAGGTTGATTGGCGATGGTGTTATAAGTCTGCCGTCGCTGCTGGTGTTATTCCTAAGGATGCGGGCAAAGCGGCCAGTCTGAACCCGTGCTCCAGATACGCCAGCTGATTGGGTCCTGGAATATTATACAATTGACTTTAATGAGTCTTTCCGCAAAGCTCTGCTTGCGCCATAGTCAGCGCCTTCACCGGAATTGACATCAGCAAATTCGACCTTGCCGAGAATATCAAAGCTCAAGATAGCAAGGGAAACTAGTCGCCCAAGGGATGATCATATAGAACTTACTTGCATGAATGGATTGTTAGAGAGGATAGGTTTGTTTAATTAAGCAGTCATCCTTAGTAAAACGGGCATGGGTTCGCAAGCTCGTATACCATGAGCATCAATTTCTCAGAATCGATGACTAGAATATGCTTACTTATCTTGCTCGGTAGCATAATAATAGATTAAAGTAGCGAAATTTATTCCAGCGTATCTAATCTGCCTTGCCTGATACAGTTTCCTTCGCACCGTCCTCTTGGCGGCTCAATAGCTGTTGGGTCCTATTGCTGACAGAAGCAATGCGCTCTCCAGTCAACCCGCATGCTCTATGCACCTCTAGGAGGCAGCAGAGCCTTGATGGGTGTGCCGTCACGTCTACCACAAGGCTTGAGCTCGAAAACGTCTCCGACAGCTATTCCAGCGTTGAAGTCACCCGTGACCTCCACGATGAAAGCTTGGTAGTTGGAGCGGAGGAACTCTGGCACGGTCGTAGCAATTTTACTGCCTCGCATTAGCACTCCTGACAGGAGAAGGAATGAAGAACGGTCATTTGACTCACCCGAAGCCAAATCCATGGAGGGCCTTGTTCTCGTAATGAATGACCCCATCTACCTCCATCCTAAGAGTCTCGTCGGGAGTTCGGAAGGTGTAGATGTTTTGGTAGAACTAATCTTGAGCCCTGGTTAGAACCTGACAATTCCATCTGCGAGTCAAGTCCGTCTCGACGGCAGAGTTGGAGATATTGCAGAGGCGAACAATTCAGAACGCTGGTACAAGACTTGTCGAGGCATGAATTGGTGAAGATACTTTTTAGAATTCATTGGTTGGGTCGTCAGTCGTTACTCTCCGTATACTCTTATAACGCCAAACTCCCGTGCCAGCCATTCCATCCGTCATTTTCGCTCTACTCCTTTCCCTTGTCGAACGCTCATTTCAGAACCCCTACTGACACCAGCGCATCCTTGAGCTGCTTCATCCTGACAGGCTTTGTAAGTAATAAATCGATCCCGCTTCCCATCGCTTCTCGCTGCGCCCCGTCTGACGCCAGCCCAGAAAGAGCAATGATCGAGACGTGTTTTAGACCCTGCTTCTCTTCGTAGGACCGAATGGCTCTCGCAGCTTCAAATCCGGTCATGATAGGCATTGATATGTCCATGAGCACGCACGAGTAGCTATGCGGATCGCGACAGAAGGCGTCTACAGCCTCCTTGCCGTTGGTTGCCAGCTCGAAAACGAAGTCGAGTTTGCGCACGCAAGCTGATAAAATCTTCAAGTTTATCTGATTGTCGTCAACGAGCAAGAGCTTCAATTGTTCGGTCGGCTTCTCTTCGTCGAGAGAAGTCGTTGACTCGATCTCTCTTGCCCTCGACTCAAGCTGGTTCATTTGAGGTACGAATCCGTCCTCGGGTATTGGAGGAGACGACAATCCACGGCTAGAGGGAGGAGTGGTACTGATTTCAGTCGTACCAGAAAAGCTGTTAGTCCGCCAAAGTCCGCCTGAGCCCTGCCCCTCAACCGGTCCAGTTGGAGGAGTTTCAGTTGTGGGGGTTCCAGTTGCAGGAGTTCCAGGTTCGGAGTTAGCCCATCGCTGATAGGCCAACGATAATGCCCTGGCAAATTTTCGTGGGCCAGCCCTATTTCAAGAATTAGTTGTTGATCAAGGTAAGCACTTGGCTGCAAACACTCACGGCTGAGAGATAAATTCAAAGATTCCGTCATGGCCTTTCAGCTTGAACGACAGAGTTTGGTTGTAAGCAGCCACTGGACTTTGGCAGATGACCACGTTGGGTCTCAGCGATAACATCTCGAACTCCTCAACTGAGGGGAGCGCATGGTGCTGGAGCCAAAGCACAAGGTCAGGTTTCACCTCGTTTTCCGATCCCTGAGGAATAATGTCCAGATGTAGCCAATCCCGGCAAACGACCTCTACCGCACTGCATGTTTCTCTCCACAGTCCTCCATCGTCGTTTTTGGGGAGAACAAGTTGAATTCGCATCCCCGTGAGATCGCGAACCCGATCCCGAAAATCGGCGTCAATTTCCAAAGGCAGGGTTGTAGCTTCTGATACGTCGGGGATCTGCTCCAGAGGAAGGGTGATGGAGACTGTAGTTCCGACGCCGACCTGACTCTTGATCGTTATGTGACCGCGCATTTGAGAAACGATTTGTTTCACCATGCTAAGACCAAGGCCAGTGCCTGCTGCTAAATCATCTTCCTGGCTGAACGGCTCGAAAAGACCGTGATTTAGGTAATCTGTACCAATGCCCTTTCCTGTGTCTTGAACCACGAACTTGACGACGTGGCCTTTCTTACGTCCTTTGATGGACGCAACCCCCTGGGTGAGTGAAACCTTGATAGTGCCGGATTCCGTGTACTTGAGCGCATTGCCAAAGATATTCATAACGATTCGACGCATGGCACCGACTGGTATGCGGTAGAGCCAAGAGCGATTTGCATCGATTGACAGGCAAACCGCTACCTGATCAGACGTTTTGCCTAGGTCTTGGTCAAAACGTGGCACTATCTGTCGACGCTTCATCTGGCCACGCTTGAACCTGGGAGACGATGTGTCGTGATGATCAACGGTGATCCTTGGCCTATCAAGGCTCCTCTCAGCAGACAAATTTTGATAGTTAAACCCTGAAAAGACACTTTCAATCACTTCCTCCACAAGGTTGTCAACCTGACAGGTCTGGATTAATGTCTTCTGGCCAAGGGTGTTTGCCTCATTTCGAGACCCGGATATCCTGGACTGCTTGCTAGACTGCGACTGACGCGCTCTGCCGGACAGATGGTTAACCTTGGAAAACTCGAGAAGATGATCTATAGTATCGAGAAGGGTGTGTGAACATGTCTCAATCGTATGAGCCGTGTTGGCTTGAAACACACTGAGATCAGTATCGGCCATCAGCTCGGCACTGAGCAAAATGCCGTGGAGTGGAGAGCGTAGCTCGTGAGACAGAGAGCCGAGAGCGTCAGTCTTGGCCTTTGCCGCCTGCAGAGCGGTGAGACGCAGGACCTCGGCAGCGCAAACAGTACCAAACGCTCGCAGATAGCTGAGCTCACCCTCAATCGTGAAGGAGCGATTGGGGTTTTTGGTGTAGACAAAGCCACCCGCGAACCAGCAAGATTGGCTCGAATTCCATACTGGCACAAACGCCACGCTACGGGCCCCTGGAAAAGCCTTCATGATAATCTTGCCATCAGTCTGGCGAGTTCGAGGTCTGTCCTCGGGTTTGGTAAATGAAGGGGGGGAGGCGGCCCGGCCATTGCCGTTTTCTGGGAGCTTGGCCTGAGCAAGCGGTGGAAGCGACACAAGCATACGGTCGTCTTCTGACGAGTCTGAGGATTGTAGCTCTCCTTCAGCATCGAAATTAAACACCTTACCTCTTGAATATCTCTGAAGTAGCCTCTTCAGGCTTTTCTGCGCGAGATCTATATCAGATGCCTCGGAAGTTCCTCTATCAATACTCGACGTGTCTGACGTGGAAAATCCCAGGACTCGGCACTCGGGCAGGGACGTTTTTCCATAATCGGAGATATCACTGCTGCTTGTGGCTGATCGTTGGTTTACTTCGTCGTTCGTTCCAGTCGTCTGTGGATTTGAGGTGTGGTACGCATCCATGGAAGCGTCCATGAAAAGGCAGCCTTCTACTTCTGCTGACTCCCGGATAATGTTGGCCGCCCTGGAGAAGACATAGTCCAATGCCGCATCGCTCGACGCTGGGACCCATTTGTCGGTGTGGTGTTTCGAATCTTCGCTCGAGGGACCCGTCAGCTGTGGTCCTCCTGCATCGCTTTGCTCAGAGAGCTTGGGGCCGTCGAGCGGCTTATTCTCAATAATGTTGAGCGTGGATTCCTCCTTCTGGTGTTGGATAGTCTGCTGGTTTTTGTTCAGAGCTCCCTCATTTCCGGGCGTGTCGACGAAAGCAGAGGGGTTTGGCCCAAAGCGCCACCCAGAAAGCGTAGAACTGCCTTCGACAAATGATCCCAGGCCCCTCTTCATTCTCTCGTTGACCCGGTACAAGATGTCCTGCCTTCCTTTTTCGAAGTGGTTCATGATTGTGCAGGAAATATCCCGAAGACGTTGACCATCGGTTGCAGTCCACGCCTTTCCCGGTTTCGAGCTCATGATGCAATAGACGCCGATATTAATGCCCCTCTTGGTGCGGATTGGCACTGCAGCATATGATCGAGCTGCAAACCCAAGCTGGTGAAATTTTTGAGCCGAAAAACGTCCATCTGCTTCGAGGTCGCTTGACAGAGTAACGGGGAGGCCTGTCGGATCTGTGCCGTATTTGCCGTTGTCCTCAAGGTCGCATTTGTCGCTAGCCAGAACATATTGACAGGGTAGACGCATGCGAGGGATGACAGTACCGCATGAAACGAGTGGCTCTGCGCCGGAGGGCGGTTGTAGGTATAGGGACGGGGTTGCGTCGGCGAGGATGTATTGGTGATTAAAGTCGAAAACGGAACAAAGCGATCGCTCAGTGCCGGTTTGGTAGGTGCCGAGCTGACACAGAGCGGTAAGAATTGTGTCTCGATGCGAGTGCAGGTTATTCCTGGCGAGTGCATCTGCTTGTTGGAGAGTTTCATGCTTGGTGAACTCATCAAAAGCCTGAAAGTATCTGCGGGATGCTTGTCAGCACCAGTGCACAGGCAGAGTAGGCTCATCTTAAGCCCAACCAAGTCCAACCAGAGCCTACTTGAGAGATTCTCGTTCACGAGCGGCTTCTGTGACTTGCTTGAACAGCCTCTTGGGCCGCTCGGTGGGTTTTGTAGCCATGGTCATGGTGTAGGTATTGCGGGGGCCAGCAAGATCCGCAGACCTGGTTGAGGGCCCCTCCCCTGCTGGTCAGAACAAGGCGATAAGATAAGCTGAGAGTACGTGAAGGAAGTTCTAGGTGAGAGTGGTTTGCCCGACGTTTGGAAAAAGCGAGCAAGTCACAGTGAAGATGCAAGGACGAGGTGATTGCAGGTTAGGAAACGGGGACTGTAGGGCTACTGTACGCACGGCACCGCCACTCCCGAAAAGAGTCGGTGCACAAGACCAGACCGACCATGGAGTGTTGGTGTTGGAGAATCCTTGCAGGGATTATTTCCAACCGTCGATTCATCGGCGCTGAACCATGTCTGGGGTTGGTCTCGTAACAGATCAAGCTGTTTTCTGGTGGCCCAACGGCGTTATCTGATATCGACATAACAGTGGGGTCTTTTCAATATTTTCCACCCGCCTTGGCGTCGATGGTCTCGACCTGTGGCTGGTACCCACTTTAACACACGAATCGCACCAATCATCGTTCAGACTGTGATCGGAGGATCATCCGGAGCGAACGGTGCAGCTTGAGCCGGGGTCCTAAACTCTAAAGTCAGATGCCAGATCAATATCCGTACTGTACCTCCGCAGAAAGAAAGGGCGATGCCCAGAGGAGCCATGTGTCGCCAAGCAAGTCTTGTTACTATCTAGATCGATACACTTGGAGTGAGGGTAGCGTGAGGCGAGGTACGGATACAGTGAAACACTTCGGGAGGGAAAGCTCCTCGTACTCTAGTGTGCCCCTGCTCACTCTGGCACACGCGCTCTGGCACACAGCGGCGAGCGGCGAGCGGCTAGTAGGAAACAGAAAACATGCCACCAGGTGGCATCAAGAAGAGGCGACACACTATCACCGCAAAGCTCAATGCGCCCAACAGATGACTTGGACAATTTAACTAACCGACAAACACCAAGGTTCCTACTCCGCACCAGATATGCCCACACTTTTTTCTAGACAAAATTGCTTTTTTCCAGTACATCATGAGGCTGGAGACTCAACCTTGATAAAACAACCTGCTCCATGTACAAGCTATTCTATCACCCTTTCTTACCTACTACGTAGTAGCGTGTCATCTCTACTTTAATCTTGTTTGACCCAGGAAAAGCGTAGACTATTGACATACTGAATCATGACGTGCGTTAGATGCAATCCCCTGTTTCTACACAAATTACTTTCCCGTTGTTATGCTTCCGATAGACGCACGCACCTCCGATGTCGATCGCGGCCTGCTGCCGCATTCGATTAATGTGTGGCAAAGAACGCGCAGTGTCTCATGGAGCCTCCTCTACCCAAGTCTTCTCGGTGGCGAGTCAACCATGTCTCAGACGCCCTCGAACCTTTTGTTTCAAAGTGACTATGAATGGGGAATCTTTCACGGCAACAGTTGCGGTATGTCCCTGCAGTACAAGTTGGTATGGTCACTCCGGAGACCAAAGGCTGGAAATAGCGCACCAATTAAATCGGGTGTATGAGCTCTGATCAAAGCCTACCTTGTGAATATTGAATGGGAATATACCGGTAGTCGAGGATAGGTCTAACTAAGCTGCCGGATAGGCCCTAATAGGCGCAACATCGCCAACAAGACAGGCTCAAGCGCAAGAAGAAGGTAGTTGTCATCCCGTATCTAAAAGAGAAACAGATACGTCTCCTGCGTCGTAAATAAATAGAGGCACCTGGGCTTGGGCTAATAAGCCCTAGACGAGAATCGGAGAGTTGGGGCTGGTCGAATACACATAATCATAGACGGGATCCTAATGATACCTAAAAATATGAGCATGCTCTAATACTAACAGATCACCACAAGAACTCGGACATACATACTATCAAAGGCGAAAAGCTATTGCCAGGCCCCCAGTCCAGCTCATCCGTCCATACCAGAATGAGGAGTAGACCAGCCAGAGTCATCACGCCAGGGTAGGCTGATGGTTGTGCCGGCCGACAACGATTTAAAATCCGCCGAGAGTCTTGATATCCTCGGCGCCTGCTACACCCATGGTGGTGAAGGTCTAGATAAGCTCGGCAGTCGGTAGTTATACTCTGCTTTTTCATCGACGCTCTCGACGAAATCGATCTGGAACAAGATGCGTTTGAAATTCTGCAACTTATCAGAGACTTATCCTCACCGAAGGTCAAGATATGTGTATCGAGCCGTCCAGAACGTTTGTTTCGAGTTCATCTCCAAGAACACCCATGTCTCAAGATCGACGAGTTGACGAAATCCGATATGGTGGAACACTCGATAGATGCTATTCGGGATGCTACCAAAGCCAAGCCGCAAGGCCTCAGCATCTCATCACTGGCCGCCCAGATGGCTGACTGTGCTGACGGTGTCTTCCTTTGGGCCGTCCTTGTTACGCGGTCTCTCATTCGGGGGATAAACAATGGAGATTCCGAAGAGGAGATTTACCGGCGGTTACGAGCAACGCCAACAGACCTTATAGACTTGTATCGAGATAATTTACGGCGCTTAGATGCTGATCGCCAAATATATCAACGAAAAGCAGCCATCATTTTCAACATGATGATGCTGGGCAAATTACTCCGCAAACCACTTAAAGGAATGTCGATGTTTCAACTTATGGTTGCAAGCGATGATGACGTGCTGGATCGGTATGTTGTTCGAGGGAACATCTTACCAGAATCAGAACTCGAAGTCAAGTGCCAGCGCACATTGACAGTATTGAATGTTGGATGTGCTGGGCTTCTGGAGGCTGAGCCGATGAGTTCCTCTGGCAGTGTTGTACGCTACCTTCACATGGGAGTTACTTTCACGCATAGGACGGCAAAGGATTTCCTCCTGGAGACAAAACAAGGTCGGTGTATGTGGAACATGGGAACATTTACTCAGGAGGAGCTTTTAACTCGAAGATTCAAGGCACTTCTGGCCAAGCGCCAGCTGCTAAGCAGCATGGACTATCCGGCCTCCACGTGGCGAGTAATCACAGTAATGAACGAGCTGGAAGATCGCTGGAGAGAAAAAGAGGACATATCACCCACACTCCTCACATCCCTCATTTCACTTGCCAAACGGAGCTACGAGCGAGGCTTCCTTGGGCCGGATCCACGCGTTCTTTGTTTGAATTCTGGCGACATTACAGAACAGTTTTTGCTGTATGCAGCTCACTTTGGGTATGTTCAGTTTGTCATGAACAATCTGCCTCCTATTGCAGAATTGCATACGCATGAGGCTGCCTGTTACATCTTGTTCAATTGCTGTCGCGATGTCTTGTCCTGGACGTGGCGTTTCAGAATTTCTCAGGCTGAGCTCGTTCAATACCTTCTCAGAAACGACTGCAATCCAAACTTGGTTGCAAAAACGCGACAAAGCAGCATTGCCTTTGGGGATGTTACCCTCAGTATTGGAAGTCCTTGGCTTCGCTATTTGATAGCTGCTCTCAACATTCTTGGACCGTTTCATGGGACGCCGAGGCCTCCCACAGGCTTAGAAGATGTGCACATGGGAACACTTCAAGATTTCATCGAGGCAGGGGCCAACATGCATGCGGAGACCACAATTATCTTTCGGTGGCAGACGGTTCACAAATGGACCGTGGAAACACATCACATCTCGGATCCTGATGTTTTTAGACTCCGCCGTCTCTCTTCTGAGTATATTATCTTTGAGACGAATGCGCGGACTTTGTTGGAAGTAGTCTTGACCCGCCTGCATGGAATTATACGTCCCCCAATCGAGCTTCGCTATCATGGATCTGTGTCATATATGAAGGCGGTTGCGTTTGGAAATGAACCTGACAAACCGCAATTCACGGTTGGGCCTGGCCAAGACTCGGAAATGCTTTTAGAGGGGGTGAAGCTATGGCCTGGTAAGCCCATTGATGGAGGAGAAGACGTCATTGCATTGTGCAGGCAAGCTGTTGAACGGGTGACCGCGACCTCAAAACCATTATAGAACCCCGGTTTTTGGGATGGGTACAGAGTCTGGCATGATCTTGATTAGTCTCAGTAGTTTGCTAGCGTATGGTTAGGTCTCTTTCTCTCACAAAATGAAAACATTCAACCGAGTGATGAGATAGATCTATCAGACTTGAATGTCACCACCGTGATGCCCTAAAAGAGAAGCAAACACGCATCCACTTTGTTCAAGCTAGAGGAATTCGGGATTCGTTTGGCGAGTCATGATGTGAGTTTCTAAGTACAAACTGCCTCATAATCTCGAACCGGTTCATGGACGACAGGAACGGCTTGACTACGGCGCCACTAAATGTAACGATGCCAACCGTTTCAGCACTCAGCCTCAAGTAGAGCCGTGGAAACAACAGCTTGTTATTCATCAATGCATCTGGATCCTCATCTCACCTCGGTTAACCGAGCTTGCCTCCATCAGCCGAGGCAGCCGCGGATGAAATTCCGGTGTCTAGGCCAAACTATCTGGCAAACTCCGACTTGATAGTTCAATGGCACGGACTATAAACTTGTATATACGGTCTAATCAAGCCAACGTTATGCCAAAGTGCCCCATTGCACTCATCCGAGGTCTCGCCCGGTTTGATGCCGATGCCGAATCCCTGGTTCCCCACTCACGAGCACCTAGTCGTTCAAATTGTGGGGGTCTTCACAGCGTGATTACGTTCGGTTGAGAGGAATCTAAAACTTTTCAGATGCCTATCGTAAACAGCTGTTTTCCTACATTAACTTAGCCCTGTTAATATTGTCTCAATGTGCGACTTCTCTTGCTACGGAGGAATCAGCGAGGAATGGCTCGCTTTAGAGCGTACTCTACCGCCACCGGCTGGCACGGAGGTGGCGTTCGCTAAGATGAGAAAACTGGCAAACGAAGAACGAGAAGCCTTGTCTAGAAAGTCGATGAGATCCCTGGCACACCGAATCAACACACGCGACTACGCCATCCCATCTCGTGATGGAAGCCAGATCGAAGCACGCAGCTACCGGCCTATCAATATTCTACAGGACACGCCGTTACCGCTATACATCCACCTGCAAGGCGGCGGCTTCATGCTTGGCACGCTCGATTCTGAAGATGCGATATGTTCTCGAATCGCATGCGGGTCACAGGTTGTCGTTCTCAACGTCAACTACAGGCATACGCCCGAGTTTACGTATCCGACACAATGGAACGATGCCGAGGATGCATTCGAGTGGGCACACGACAACATGGCAAATTTGTGCTGCGACCCTGGCAAGGTCATGCTGGGAGGGATATCAGCGGGCGCATGGGTGGCCTCGTCCTTGACGCTGCAGAGGCATCTCAACAAGGCGGCTGATCATCGGCCTCCTATTGCTGGACAGGTGCTGATGATTCCGTGCCTTGCCCATGTCGACTGCTATGAACCGCAGCTGAGAAAAATGAAGCATCATTCAATCTCCTCTTACGAGGAGAATGAAACTGCACCTATGCTGTCCGTGTCAGAGCTCCGCTGGTTTACCGGCTTACTGAAGATCGAGAATCCGGATGTGAAGGACACAAAGTTGAATCCTGGGAACGCGACGCCAACACAAGTTAAAGGAATGCCACCGACAGTGCTTGGTATTGTGGGATTAGATCCCCTGAGGGACGAGGCACTCCTTTATGCCAAGATGCTGACGGAAGCCGGGTTAGTCGACTCCTTGCTGATCTTTGTCTGGGTTACTGATGGAAGACAGGGTTCCTACAGATGTCAACTTGTTTGTTGGCTTGCCGCACGGATTTCGGTCTTATGAGGAGAAGCTATCGGCTTCAGCAAGGTGGGATAGGGTTATCGAGGATGGTATCCGCTGGGCGTTGTCAGGGCCATCTCCAAGCAATGAATTCCATGTGAAGACGTGAGACAGGAATGCCGTGCATTCCCTGTAACTATGACAGGGAGAAAGCAATGAAAGACAACGTTGGCCCGTTGCTTGGTGATATGCATGCAAATGAGCTGAATGTGAAGCTTTTTTCATGACACCATGGTAGAGCTTGGAACTGGATGATAATACAGGCGACATCTGGGTATGACATTGAGGCCATATCCAAGAAGGAAGCTAGGGAGGTGATGTCAAGCACAGGGCGCGATCTGAGCATGGCAGCAAACATGCAGGCATCCAGCCAATCAGAACCCATGTGTTTTTCAGAGCCTGTTGCAGATCAATGGCAATTCCGGGGATTTCTTGCGTGCTTCTTGTGGCACTAACGGTTCGGGAAGCCTAAGAAAGTCAAGTTAATGTCAGTCCAGTACGGTACAGTTAGTCCAGTACGGTACAGTCAGTCCAGTACGGTACAGTCAGTCCAGTACTGTACATTACCAAGCACCAGCTTTGATGGCATGGCAACATTGTTATTACTGTACTTCGTAGGGCACTCGACCCTTGGCTTGTTGAGCGGTTTCGTGTCTCCACATTGGAATTCCATGTCTCTCCACACAAAGCCAGGCCATTTCCAAGCCAACATGTGGTGAGGGGAACTTACGATACTTAAGCGGACCGACACCCCAGCTTGAAGCCCATCGATCGATGACACGGCCAAAGCAGCGTGACGCAATAGTTCAACTGCTCATCTTGCCCAAGTCACGCCGGTCAGCAGAGCTAGGCAATATCGGTTGGACAGTCGTTGAACAGTCGAATGACCGGGCTCAGTGCTGTAGATCTGTGTGGCACACAACGTCCAGGGCAGCCCACTTAACCAGCGAGGCCGGCGTAAAGGTTGGCATTGCAGTGATTGCACCATCAAACCCCGCGCCGACGCAACGAGGCGGCGTTTCTGGCACAAGTGCCTACAGTACAGTACACACTGGTATTTATGGTTCTGAGCTCCCGTGTGAAGATGCAAGCCCGAACCCACTCCGAGACCGAAAGTCTCTTGCCTCGGACTGCCATTGCGACGTCCTCTGCTCATTCACCTTCTCGCAGCAGCATGCCTTCGACTTCGGATAAGCTGGACGCTGGGGCGGGTGTCGAGCGAAAGGCTTACGGCGCCATCAATGACGACGGGAGGAGGGACAGTCTTGGTGAGGCTACCGAAGATGAGGCCATCATCCCCCAGGGCGTGCTTGATCCGGTCTACGAGGCCAAAGCCAGGGTCCTCAATCGTGCTGTGGGTGCGCACTTTAACCTTCGGGAGCTTGGTTAACCTGGAGATGACACAGATTCAAGAGATTGGCATGGGAAGATATCAATGGGAGCTCTTTATAGTCATCGGATTCGGCTGGGCGAGCGACAATCTCTGGCCCATCGTCACCTCTCTCATCTTTACCCCGATCGCCAACGAGTTCAGTCCAAAACGGCCCCAGTACCTCACTCTAGCCCAGAACATCGGTCTTCTTGCGGGTGCCATGTTCTGGGGATTTGGATGTGATATTTGTAAGTCCTGTCCTCTTTGCTTTTATTTGATTTTATGCCAGAGTCTTTCGAGTGCTGATAACCACCAAGTCGGACGGAAATGGGCTTTCAATCTCACACTTGGCCTCACAGCGTTTTGGGGCCTCATCGCCGCCAGTGCTCCAAACTTTGCTGCCATCGGAGTCTTTGATGCCCTGTGGTCTTTCGGAGTCGGTGGAAATCTTCCCGTCGACTCTGCCATCTTTCTCGAATTTCTCCCTGCGTCACACCAGTACCTCCTCACGATTCTTTCGGTCGACTGGGCCATCGCACAGGTTATTGGCACGCTGATTGCCTGGCCTCTTCTCGGCAATCTCACCTGTCAACAGGATGAGACGTGCAATCGGAAAAAGAACATGGGTTGGCGCTATTTTATCCTCACGATCGGTGGCCTTACTATGCTTATGTTCCTCGCTCGGTTTTTGCTCTTCAAGATCTACGAGTCACCCAAGTATCTCATGAGCAAGGGTCGCGACGAAGAGGCAGTTCGTGTCGTGCACACGGTCGCGAAGAAGAATGGAAGGACTTCTACGCTCACTCTGGAAGATCTCAAAGCTTGCGAGCCTGAAGGATATGTTGCGCAAACGGATGCGGGCGCGGCTTTGAGAAGACACCTGGAAAAACTTCGATTCAGCCATATTCGCGCGCTATTTGCTACCAAGAAGTTGGGTCTCAGCACAGGACTGATCATGTCCGTATGGGGGCTCATCGGCCTGGGTTATCCGCTCTACAACGCTTTCATTCCCTATATCCAAGCGACCCGAGGAGCCGATTTTGGAGATGGCAGCACCTATCTCACCTACCGCAACAGTTTGATCATTGCGGTCCTCGGTGTCCCGGGCGCTTTGTTGGGAGGCTGGCTTGTGGAGTTGCCGAGGATGGGACGAAAAGGCACTCTGGCCATGAGCACCGTTCTCACAGGCGTGTTCCTATACTGCTCGACAACTGCCAGGAACAGCGCATCTCTGCTGGGTTGGCAGTGCGCGTTCAGTTTCTTCAGCAACATCATGTACGCAGTGCTCTACGGATTCACGCCTGAACTGTTCCCTACGCCTCAGCGCGGAACGGGCAATGCCTTGGCTGCGACCTGCAACAGAATCTTTGGTATCATGGCTGTAAGTTGTCGACGCAGAGTCCAAAGTTACCAGTTGCTTACTGACTTTTCTCAGCCTATAATTGCAATCTTTGCAAACCTGAAGACTTCTGCTCCCGTTTACATCAGCGGAGCCTTGTTCATCGCTGCAGGCCTTCTAGTCTTGATCATGCCGTTTGAGTCTAGAGGCAAGGCCGCACTTTAATGATGGATTATTTGGAGATACCCTTAGGCGATTGGGATCGGTTCGCAATGTCTAATGTTGTAATGGTTCAAGCTTCTTCTACGTTGGACGCGGGCCTTCTTGCAGGGTTGAGGTTTCACTGGAAGAACAGGACGTAGACTCAAATCCACTACTACTTTTGAAGTAGTCATGGTGGTTGTCATGGTTTTCGTTCTACTAATGATTGGGGCACTATGGTCGTTCAACCGTCCTTTTACTCCTTCTCTTTCTTCTCATCCCGTTCCTTGACAAGATCTGTCTCAAACGATAACCCAGCCTCCTTTCTAAGAACTCCATACATAGATGAAGAGTCAAGTGGTCTTCCTTCAGTCTCAGAAAAGCGGCTTGCATCCTTGAGATGCTTCAGAGCCACTTCGGCAACCTCCAGCTTTGCTCCCGTCTGCTCGGCACAAGTGATGCCGTGTCCAACATCCTTCAAGGCCAGGTTGAGGTCAGACCATGGTCGGTCACCTCGTGCTGGCATATATGCTCCAGTAGTGAGCCGCTGGGACATCGAGAAGGCGAGAGGTCCATATTGCTGCTCGATCAAGGCCTCGAGGTTCTTGCTACCCAGGCCCGACTTCTCTGCCAGAACATGTGCCTCAGCAACAACTTCCATCATGCCGGCAGTGATGAAATTCCTGCATGTACTGTTAGCTTGGCATAATACTGGCCTGGAGGAGATGCGTACCCTGCCGTCTTCATCATGCTAGACTGCCGCACATCTTCACCAACCCGGATCACGCCCCTTCCCATTACGCCTTCTAGGTAAGGGCTGATTGATTGCACGGCATCGTCGGGGCCTGCAACAATCCACAAGAGCTTTCCTTGCGCTGCAACCGGACTTGCTCCGAAGACCGGAGAAGCAACGAACTGAGCTCCCTTTTCAGCTAATCGCGCTTGAGCCTTGGCTGATGAGTCTGGATGAACAGTTGAAGTATCCACAACGACCTTGTTCGTAAGCTGATTTGATGAGTTGGAATCGATGATAGAATCTAAGGCTGATTCAAGCGCAGAGTCGTCACTCAGAGACATGAAAACAATGTCAGAGTTTGCCACGAGTTCACGGGCCGTCGGTGAAGGCTGGCCGCCCAATCCTTTGAGTGAGTCCCCACGAGAAATAGTACGGTTATAGTAGTGAAGGCCAGGAGCTCCGAGTGACACTAGATGCTTTTGAAGGTTTGTGGCCATGGACAAGCCCATTGAACCGAGGCCTGGATAGACTCAGGTTAGCGAAACCTCTGAGGCGAGAACAGGAGTATCATGGGACTTGCCTATCCATCCAATTCTTGGGCTAGCCATGCTGTAATTACTAGGCTCGAACGCCGCTATTACTCAGGCATTGCTTGTTGGTGCGAGCATAAATATATGTTCTCATGCTGAGTCATTCCAGTTCGGATGGTATTCCGTGCTACCCCGCCGCTTCGGATATCACCCGACGTTGTTCTTCTCCTTTCGGTTGCAGGGCTCTATGGATATAATCTTACTAAGCTATCAAAGCAGTCTTATATCGTGTTAATAAAGAAGGTGGAACCTCCCTTTTTGTTTTGTTTTTGTTGTTGCCTGAACTTGTGTGCCGCACAGTGGCGGGGGTACAGTAAGGTATTTGTTTGCGGGGGTATTTGTTTGCGGGCTTCACACTGGAGAAAACTCTCCATCTTCATCCTCAACGCAGCCTAAGACAACCACACATTTCAGTCCTTCAGTAGCCCAAGAGCTCCCCAGCTTCTGTTCAGCTGCCATGGAGGACGACGAAATGAGGGCGCGGTTCACCGCTGCCGACCAACTCCTCAGAATCGATACGAAGCGTGCCGTAAAAGATGCTCTTGGGCACTTCAGCGACATGTTGCGGCTCTCCCGAAACGATAAAATGGGCGTGCGAGACATTATCCCCCACCTCCTGCTGCGGCTCGACCGGGAGCAAGAGTGCTACGATTTTCTCAAGTGGTGGGCCACCGTTGACAACGAAGACCAACCGTACCTGGACATCCATGGGGCCAACGCTTTCGAGGCTATCGACATATTCTGCTCACGAGATCTGAGCCTCAGCCACCTTGTGGCCCTCACCCTTCTGAAACTGCGCCTTTATCTCGACATCGGTGCATATCACGAGTCTGATGATGGGTTCGGGTTCGACGAGCCTCATCCTGACTTCGATCGACCTGTGGGAAGCCTTGTACGCGCAAAAATGCAAACCATGAGCGCGTTCAACGTCTCGAAAACGCTCAAGGCATTGGAAACCCAATACCGCAGGCTCTCTCAGGTGGTAAATGAGGCAAACCCGTTCTTCTGGGAAGCTTTGGTTGCGGAAGAGACTTCTTTTCCACCACCCTTCCATAGCCCTGGTTCTAAAGAGGAGGCGGATCTTGTTCTTCACCAGTGTCTACGTGCCTGGCAAGAGACCGAAGATGCTGTCATGATGATTGATTCGGAGACCTGGAGATTCACCCGCGTATACGAAGGTCCAACCGCTGCCGCTGATGTGGGTAACACACGATCGGAAGACCTGAGAAAGGGGACAAAGATATTGCAGAGAAGGCCGGGCACCGGAAACGCGTTTCCATCGAGGTTCGAGCCTCCGCTGCCGACATCCCACCCAGCTGAGCTTTTCCCCCCAACTCCTATGAGTGGCAGCCAGAACGTCCGGTTTGTCTGCCGCAATGACCCACGAAAGGTACTCGCATACGCCGACGGTGCTTGTGCGAACAATGGGCAGCTGGAGCCTCGCGCAGGCTGGGCTGTCGTGTACGGAATACTTGGAGATGACGAAAAGAGTAACCGCTGCGTTGTGTCCGGTCGGCTCGAGGATAAGGGCCCATTTGGGGATGACAGCGTAGCGACTAGCAACCGAGCCGAACTGCGGGCAGCCATTGCCGTGCTGCGTCTCTGTGACTGGCGGCATGAGGGTTATGACGGCATTGTCATTGCAACCGACTCATCCTATGTGGTTGATGGCGCCACCGGCTGGACCAAAGGTTGGGTGCGCAAAGGGTGGAAGACGAGTACCGGCGGCAATGTCAAGAACAAAGATTTGTGGGACTTATTACTCGGCGAGGTGGAAAGATGGAAGCACCAGGGGCTGCGTATTGATCTTTGGAAAATCCCAAGGGAGATGAATGGCCATGCCGATGCGGCGGCGAAACAGGCGGCCCGCAACGGGGCGGCCAGGGTTGAGTTTGGAGATATCATGTTGGGCTCTTCTCAAATCACGACGGCCGTGACCGAACCAGGCCTTCGCATTCTTGCACTGTGCCTTAAGGGCGAGTCTCTGTTCGACGCTTGTTTTGGAAGCCTCGTCTCGCATATCACCTCCAAGGCCAAGCTGGAGCGGGCCACGACGCAAGAGGCCGCTCTCGCCATACTTGGCCATGAGTCGCCTCCGTCCGTTATCCTTGTCGTCGATGGAGCCCTCACACGCCAGAAGAGGCTCTGGGAGTGCGTCATAGACCGCCTCCGTGAAGGGGCCACAGTCGTGCTGGCAGGCTGTTTCAGCAGCATGGTGAACGAGCCCGAGTTCAATCGCTTCTTCGCCAGGCTGGGTCTTCCCTGGCAGAGAGGATCATATCACCGGACAACAGTCAGTTTGCGCCCCGGTGTTGTCGACGACCACCTGGCGAGCCGGCTCCCCTCCGCGTACAGCCAAAAGGCGCTCTTTGTAAAGCACATGGAGAGATCAGCGGCCTGGTACACTGAAACCGGAACATCTGATGAGGCTGCAGTGGTATTTGCTAAAGTTGGGTCGGGCAGGCTCGGTTATATTGGGGATGTGAATGGAGAAGAGCCCTCGGACAAGGTAGTTTTGGCCATGTGTGGGCTTCTATAATCTGGGCTAGTTGAAATTTATTCTCTACACGTCGTCACGGAGAATAGCCAGCATAAGTTAGCTGGCCTTTTCAACACCTAAACCGCTATTCCAGTAAAGGACTACGCATTGCTTAGTGATTCACGATAATATATTGAGTAGTGTTATTCGCATGAACAGATATTTGACGTTGAAGGGAGATCGGTATCGAACCTAGCATACAACCACAAGGTCTTCGCGCGTTGTACTTTCTCAAAACCGTCCTTGCTGGGCGACTTTTGGGATACTGTTCTGGATTACTCCGGTTACGACATTCTCGAGTTCAGAAAGTTTTGCCTCCGGAAGACTCAGTACACACAGGGATATGACCGTCAAGAATTCGAACAGCTCTGGCAGGGTAGGGAGCATCAACGTCCGTACTGGGATGACGTGACCTGGCTGAAAGACGCAGATAGTGACATGAAAGCAATCAGTGTTGCTTTGATCCCGGACGGCCAAATGTGCTACAGCTGTTCTCGGTGCTATCTATAAGAAAGACGAGAGACGAGAGGCGGTAAGTTATGCGGTTAAGGAGAAGTACATGTAACTTTTACTGCTTCACACAAGTCTATCTAAACTCCGAACTCTGCCGTGTGTATTCCTACCTTCGGATGGGAAGACTTCACTATTATATCCAGTAAATGCCAGATCCGGGCGTCTTCGACTATTGAAATTCATCGTAAAAGGCTAGTTGATGAAACCTTCGCGTCTCCGGTGTCTACACGTCCATATCCTGTAACCGCTTAACCTATAAACCATTGTTCTATGATTGATGATTTGCTAGCTCCACCGCTCTCCTGGCAGCCTCGCCGAAGCCCGCTTCCACGTGTATGCCAAGATCTGTCTCCTCGAGCTGGATGTCCTTTAGTAGTAAATTCGCGGAAATGGGCAAGTTACTTACAAGTTTCAAGCCAGCCTCTGAGTTCGTCCCTTGTAATCGCACCACCATGGGAACACTCAAAGGACCAAGTTCACTTGCTGCTGCGATGATAGACTCCGCGATCATATCACATCTCGTTATGCCTACTTGTTCTTAGACCCTGTTGATAAAGTCAAAGGGCAACACTTACCACCATAAATATTGACCAGTATCGCTTTCACTCGCTCATCTCGCATAATGATCCCAAAGGCTTGCAGCATCGTTTCCTTCGTAGCTTGGCCACCAGCGTCCAGGAAGTTAGCACTGGTGCCACCATAAAGACTGATGGCATCGTTAGTGGCCATAGCCAAGCCTGCGCCGTTGACCACATTCCCAATGTTGCCGTCCATTCTCACATAGACCAATCCGTGTTTCTCGGCTCCAACTTCTTCCTGGACTTCGTGGGCCGTGTCTCGCAGAGCAAACAGGTCGAGTTGACGCTTCTGGGCAGCATCGTCAAAAAAGAACTTCGAGTCTGCGCACACAAGTTTGCCCTCTGCAGTACTCAACAGATTCGTCTCGAGGTTGATTGCTTCCTTTTCCGAGAAAATCTTGAACATTCCTCGCAGTATCTGAGCGAGGTTTCCTGTTATTTTCCCCGACAGCTGCAAGTTTTGGGAAATGTCGGCAATGCAGTTCTCAGAAACACCTTCACTGAGATTGAAGTGGAAACATTTCTGCGGCCCCGGGTTCTCTCCGGCGCCGGACGCTCCACCTCCGGCTTTCAGCTCTTGTACTCTTAGAACTGGACAGTATTTCTCCCGGTCGATTGTCATGGCCAGATGCCATTTCTTGTCGACTACGATCGGCTCTTCGACATAAAGGTTGGTTTGGGCTGGAACACTTTCTGAAAAATCACCAATAAATCTTGCTGCGATATCTTTTCCCTCTTGAGGATCATTGACGATGTGATGCTCTTGGGGTCTCAGGAGCGTCTGTGGTTTGATGACTGCCTTTCCACCTTGATATTGAAATTGTCAGCTTAAGCAGGTTTCTGGCTAACCTGACAACTAACCAAGGTCCTCTACAGCATTCTGAGCGCCTTTTGCTGTTTGTATAATAATGCCACGGGGGATGGCAATTCCTTCCTGCCAAGTTGATGTTAGATACAGATTGGTTATACAATCGAAGGAGGACTTGATCTTACCTCTCTCAGCAAGGTTTGCGACTGGTATTCATGCAAATGCAGATTTCTTAATTGACTATTTCGCGACAACTAGATTATATAAGTTTCATGACAGAGAAGTCTTTCTCATAGGTCTCCAGAAGGCAGGCTTACCTTGGCTGAGGGTTTCCAACCGCGTAGGCAGTGTGAGCGTAACGCCTGTTTGGACAACATAACGCACACGGGGTAGTGAACAGCTCTATTTGGCAGGAATTCGGAGGGGAACAACTGCCACTTAAGTTATGAACAAAGATCCCAATGCTTCGGTTGACGATGAGATGAATGGGAATGATCAACAAGCGCGTGAGGGGAAGATAGCCGACAAGCGGGGTTAGTCGGCTATATGCTTCAGCCACTGCGGTCAACCTACAGTATTCAAGGTCCTGTACAACTTTGTGTTCCTAAATGGCCCAAGTTTTCTACATGGGGGAGTTAGATCTCAATCGGGCCGCTTACCTTATCAGTGTCCCTATTTTCCAGCGACAATAGCAGATCTCTAATGCCTAAAGTGCTTCATCTATCAGGTATTTTGCGTTGGTTTAACTACAGTCCGAGGAGTTGTTTCATCTTCTCGCCCATAACTCCTGGATGCGGAACTATCACTGCGCCGGCATCTTCAAGTGCCTTTGCTTTTGCGGCTGCTGTGATATCTCCAGATGAGAATACCGCTCCAGCGTGGCCCATTGTCTTTCCCTCTGGTGCCGTTCGTCCAGCCACCATTGCTACGATTGGCTTCGCATTTGTAGCTCTGCGATACTCCTTGATCAGTGCCGCTGCTTCGAGCTCAGCTTCACCTCCAATCTCTCCAATCACAATGATGCCCTTGGTTTCTTCATGGTCGAAAAACAGCTTCAATCCATCGGCCAACGTCGTGCCTATGGCATGTCAGCTAAACGCAGCCCAAAAAAGCACCTTGAGCAATCACCTGGCAGCATATCTCCCCCCATCCCAACGACAATGCTCTGACCCAGCCCTGCTCGTGAAGTTGATCCAACTGCTTCGTAGCTTAGTGTTCCCGACTTGGATACAATGCCCACGCAGCCTCGGGTGTATTGCTTGTAGGGCATGATTCCAACCCGACACTGCTCTGGAGCGATGATCCCGGGGCAATTGGGCCCGACCAGCCGGGTTTTAGACTGGGTTCTCAGGACCTCATGAACGCGGAGCATGTCATGTACTGGTACGTGCTCCGCGACCGAGACAACAAGCGGGACCTCGGCTTCTATCGATTCGATAATGGCCTTGGCGGCGAATTGGGCAGGGACAAACACAGCACTGACATGTGGTTGAACCTCACTCATAGCCTGTGGGTTGAGAATATCTGTTAGAAATCGTGACTGCATGGTCGGTTGAAGCTCATCATGAGACGGTACCTCTTTAACAGTGTTGAAGACTGGGAGGTCAAGATGTGTCTGGCCTCCTTTGCTCGGGGAGACACCCCCGACAACGTTGGTTCCATACTCTATGGTGTCTTTCGCATTTACTGTTGCCTAGAAAAGTTTCAGTGCGGGGTTGACGCATGTTTTTTCTTCAGAGCATTACCGCTCTACCAGTGAAGCCTAGATAACGCGTCAGTTAGCCATCTCCTGCTGCCGTGACATAACAACAGCGAGATCTTACCCTGAAATATTACTCTAGTTTTATCATTCAACCTGAGATTTGGTATTGTTTCATCATAAGGACCTACTCGTTGCAGTGAATTCGAGAATCCTCTTGACGGCGTCGGGAGGTGTTTTAGCCCTGATGTCGGGAGGCGGAGGCGCCGAAGGAGCATGTTGACCGTGAAAGTCCGGTTCCTTTCTTACTAGACAAGGGGGGGGGACAGCAAATGTCTTCAAGAGTTGGAGCTAAGTCCGTCCTTATCTCAACCAGTCGCATCAATAGCTAAGTAGAAGATGTGTGTTGTCGAAAGTCAAGTTTCCGACTATCTCTACCCCGCAAAGTTAGCCGGATACAGGCATTATTACTAACCACTCGGCTCTGCTATACGAGGAGTGAAAGAAGATAAAATAGTAACCAGATGCAGGCTATATTAATACTTTAGTTAATAGTCCTAAGTATCTAGGGATTTTAAGTCTATAATCCCAGTCTAACCTCTAATCTTAAGGGCTAGTTATATATAAGTATAAATATATAATAAGTAATAATT
>JAAVUK010000952.1:0-17319 GCA_014899095.1 Fusarium buxicola | reverse complement strand
GCGGGGGGAGCAGGGGCAGGTTTGGTTGCTGCAGCGGGCGCCGTCTTTGCAGTGGGTGAAGGCTTCGCAGCGGAAGCTGAAGAAGAGGCGGTGGGGTTGACAGGTCTCTTTAATAGAGGTTCGGGGAGCTTCTGGTGGATGGTGGGTATGGTGTGCTCGTCGTAGTAGATCTTGACGTGCTGCTTGAGTTCGCCGTACTCGTTCCAGTCTTCAATCTCGACGATGTCCTACAAAGCATTAGTATATCAAGCATCATACCACGGGGATGACGTGGATAACCGTACACCTAGCACCAAGCCCTCCTGGACCAGGCCGGGCAACTTCCTCACGCGGCCACCCTCATCTTTGCCGGCTCTCCGGCCCCAGAGCATACGGGCCTTCTCATCGACGGCCATGTCGACAGCCTTGAAGGGGACGCGGTTGGCGCGCAGGATGGTCTCAAGGCGCGAGGTGGCTGTGACGATGTGGGAGGAGCCGGCGGTGAGGGAGGTGAAGATGTAGAGGGCGGGGTCGGTCGAGTAGGTCGTCATGCTGGAGGTGAACTAATGGTATAGTATAGTTTGACTGAGGAATGGTAGCGTTCAACGAGAGGCTATGTGCCAGGTAATTTGCATCGTCTGGTGAAGGGGATGGTTGTTGAAGACAAGATGGCTGGAGCTACGTAAGCTGAAGCAGGCAAGGTATAGCTGTACTGTACTCGGTACCCTGTGCAGGAATAGGAGATCTCCTGAGAGAGCCCGGAATGAGGCTGGTGACTGGCGCTATCGGAGGCATCCATTGATGCGGGGGCGGGGCATCCGCTGCCACAGAAAAGTCCCCTTATTTCCAAGCCCACTCAGTCAGTCCAAGTTGATTTCAGGTACCAGTAGAGCTTGATAGGTGGTGGTGACGAAACCAGGGGAAACAGGATTTAGACTGATCTAACGTATGCTGTAGATGGAGAGATGGAGAAAGTTGCCGTGGTTGTTGAGCTGATTGTCTCGATTCGCTCATCCAAGCTTGATAGTTCCACTGCTACGCAAGGCCATCTATCTTTGGGACAGACCAGACAGCTTCAGTCTACGGATTAAACGTCATGAAGATATCTAACTTTGACATTTGCTGGCTATAGCCAAAACATGCGAAGCGACCAGACTTTGGTTGACGGCCCGATGAGTTTAAACATCTTGATGCGCAACTGAGCATTGTTTTAACACTGTTCCTAATAATATACCATATTAATACTGTCATGTCTGAGTACGTACAGTCATGTTGTTCCTCCCGTCTGGCTGCTGCAGATAAACTCAAAACTCGTATTGTTGGCTTGCTAGCGGAAGGGGCTTCTCCACCATTCGTCGTCAGCCCTCCCTTCCTTCCCTCACTCACTCTCTTCAAACCTACTCTTCTCTTCATATTCTTCTCTTCTCATCTTCTCCTCTTCTTATCAACCTCGACCCATTCTCCTCGACCTGGTCCCAAAAGTCGTGGAAAAGCACGCAACTTTATCACACCAACTAACTAGATTCGGAATCGCCCAAAAACGGCAACAGCGCCTCAACAACACATCTCATCTCGCGTGATGCTGATGCGCGCCCTGAAACGCACCTCGGGTAATTGCCAACGCCGCTCGAAACCAACCACTTCTCAGCCCAAGACATTGCGTTTAAAAATACACAGCCAAGTGGCCTGCCTGCTGCGGCAATTGTTTGTGCCTTTGGACGCAAGCAGATCCTTGGAAGCCGAAAGAATGGGCAACATCGTGTCGAGCCCCAGACACGAAATCTATTTATTTGATGCTGCAGATGATACGAATAGTTGCATCGTCCCTTGACCTTGACTGATTATCACGATCCGAGATTAGACCACTTTCAGCCAGTCGCCGCTCGATCGCTTGGTCCTCATTTCCCCTCCTGTTGCTGTGTCTCGGTTCACAACGTCGGTGAGGGGATGCCGCTAAGCAGATGGCGGGTTTGGTCCTAGCCGTGCCGCTCGCAATAAAGGGCCGCCCCTGACCAGCAATTTGCCTCCAACGGAGGGCAAAGCCAAAAGCTTGGCTCTCGGTGTGGCTGCCAATCGATACTGTACCGATCCGCGGTGGGCGCTTCTGGCGTTTCAAGCCTTGTGCACGCACTTAAACTCTGGGCAAACTATAACGTTGCTCTGTTGCGAGTTTCTGCAAGCTCAGACACACCACCACTATCCTCTTGTTTGTGACTTGAAGCCCTCTCATGATAGGCTTGACTCTGCATGGCGGATTAATTATCCCGTCAGAGGCGTCTTTAGCCAAGCGTTTCAGAGCCTTGGTCGGGGCATGGCATCGTGGGACGCCCCCAGGCCTTGCCAAGGGTCGAGGAAATTGTGTGTCCGGCGATGCAACCAAATCTCGCCATCTACCACTCTGGCTGCATCAGAGGGTCACACCAGAAGCTTGCAAAATTTTCACGTCTTGCGGCCCACTTGACTCTAGTTTTCCCTCTGACTCTCGATCTGCGCGGTTTTGACTTCGGTCTTGATTTTGGCCTCTATTCAGACTCACGAGTCGTTTGCCCAACTCACTGCGGTGACATGGCCGTGGCCACCCCCACCAACTCGTGCGAAACTCGTCGGCTCGACTCACAAACCACGCAAATGAGGAGGGGCTGAATTTGATGGCTTTGCGCTGGCAGGACCCATTAAGACCCCAGCGAAACGTGGCCATGTCAGTCAGCTCAGCTCTTGATTGGCTTAGAACATGCAGCCGAAGGCCTATCCCAAGGTTTCCCAGCAGCCGATGAGCCCTTGCAGGGAGCGGATCAGGGCCGAAGCAAGGCTAGACCGGGATAAAATGCTCTAATCCAGGAACAAGCCAGTCAGAGGTGCAGCTGCGAAAGTATTTCGTGATCCTCAGCCGGGTTGCCACCTGTTGTTGGATCCAATCACAGCACCGACAAGCGGGTGTAAGGTACCATTCTGGTAGGAAAACCACATGGATGCCGGGACTAAGTTGAACCTTCAGGGACCGGGAGCAATGCTAGCCAACTGGGGCGAATGGAGGTGACAGCGCAGAAGGATCCTCAGCGAGTTGGCCTACGGTACATTACAGGTAGCCAGAGCCTCCCGTCTGCGCCGCAGCAGAGAATTCCCGCTGCAGCGCGAAAACTACAAGTCCCGCTCGATATCCGCCCTCCACACACCTTGTTTGTTTTCCTCTCGATTTTCCTCCTCACCTGCGCCTGTCTCGACGACACTTTGCTGCCTTGTGCTATACTCTCTTTTCACCCATCTTGATACAATCTTTTGTGCTTGCACACCTCTCTCTTTACGCTTGACGCAACAAGAATCGCTTTCGACTTCGTTTCGAATCACCACACCGTCCTTTCAGACACTAAAGCACCCTCAGTCTCTTGCGACAGACAAACCACGACAATGCGCTTCACCAGCTTCTTCACCGTCGCCGCTGGCGCCTCGCTGGCCGCTGCCCAGGACTATGCTGCCCCGCCAGTCCCTGGTACCACCACCATCACTTCGACCACTACTCGGGTTCTCACCCTTACAGAGTGCAACCCTTCTGTCTCAGACTGCCCCTACCGCACCAGCACCTCGACCCAGGTTCTGGTCACGACTTCGACTGCTAAAGTTGAGCCCACGACGACGTCGGTGTACGTTCCTCCTACGACGACGTCGGTGTACGTTCCTCCCACTACCACCTCGATAATCGAGCCTCCCGCTGTCAACACCACCACCCCTATCAGCACGACCATCATCAGCACGACCATCAGCACCAAGAAGGTTCCCACTGCCAAGACGGTCTTCTACCCTGCTGGTAACACCACCACCAAGGCTGGCCCTACTGCTCCTGTCACTCGCACCACCAAGCTCGACGTTCCTGGCACCAACGTGCCCGAGAGCCCCCAATACCCTCCGGTGGTTCCTACTCCCGGTGCTCCCTCCGAGTCTGCCCCCTCTACGGTGCCCACTGCCGCTGCCAACGGCCTCGTTGCTTCGTCGGGCTTTGTCGGCGCTGCTATCATGGCCGCTCTGGTTGCTCTCTACTAGACAATCTTTCCGACTTGGACCGATGATCCAGCTGTCTACCAGCAAGCATCTATTCTTCTTCACTTCTTCTTCACTTCTACTTGTGAATACTTTTTTTCTTCTTCTTTTAAGGGGATGGACGTTTGGAGACTTTCATACGAAGGGCGGATTTTGTGAAAAGGCAACTCTTTTCGATACCTTTGCTACTGCGTAGCACTTTGATCCCTTGCAGGTCATCGGAACTGACGCATGAGTACCAACATGGAGTTTTCTGAGGCACCATGTGTCAGTATACTTGCGTACACATGAGCCGTTTGGTCTGGGAGATAGATACCTCGGAGCATTGTGGAGTTTAGACTATTTTTACTCAGTCGTGGAATTGAAGCAATTTTACGATGACCTAAGCCTCCTCAGCATATTCACCCCATGCTTCTGCTCTGCTTGACACGACTAATCATCACTCATCCGCGCATCGACTCGGAGCTGAAACAGCCGCATTCCAGTTCAGGCCCAGTTCAGATATAACCGATGGTCGACCCAACATGATAATGACATACAGATGCATGCTTCATGCGTTGAATGACTCGCCCTGTCTGCGTGTAACCACACTTGGATGTGGAAATTTGGAAACAACCATGGCCAGGGGTGTCAGCCTCGGAGCAGTTTCTCACGTGGCCAGTGAGCCACAAGCATTCCATTCTTTCCTTTTGCCCTGTTGAGGGAGGGTGGCATCACAGCGTCTCATTGCGTGCGGTGCGGTGTTCATATCGTACCCATCCCACTGGGTCGCAAAGACGATACAGACCTGGGCTATTACAGCTAAGCAAGCATTAAAGGAGCGTTTTTGGCGGGCTGCATATGCATGGCCTTGAGTCGTGATAGATGTCACTCAGCCGAGCCGCATGACACGAAGGCGAATCCTGGGATTGTTCATCATCACCAACAGACGGACGTGCTGCAACAAAGGTTCTGCACAACCAGCCAACATGCCAAGAAAAAGCTCATCTCAGCTTAGAAGATGGCGGTGACATGAGACAACTGCGGCGCAATCAAGCCAAGCCAGGGTGGAGGATTCCCAGGGGCTTGGGTTGGGTTGGGGACAAGACGGAGTATCCGCAGTTTAACGCAGTTCAGCTTGCATGATTCATGATGGATGATATGATTCAGCTGACTCGCATACCCGGATTCCCTGGCGCCGGCGAATACCCTATGTAATGTAGTCTTGTTTCCTCAGATCCTGGAACAGAGCAGCTGGTAAGTAAGGTATCCAGAGGCTAAAGTCCTCCGCATGCCGGCCCTGGCCCCGGCCCAGGTCCTCGGAGGCGGAGGCGGAGGCGGGTTCACCCATGTCTTGTTAATACATAGGACGTATCTTGTTTGTTGGTTGACCCCCCCCTTTGTTTGCTTTTCAGCGGCGCTGCGTAATGTCCGTGGTATTCCCCCCCCCCTGTAAGTTAAGTCAAGTTTTTGTCCGTTCCATTAGAACTAGACTCGGCTTCTCAAGCACGCGCCAACGCCAACGCCAGCGCCAACGCAACGGGAACGTCAAGCACGCAGAAAATGCAACATTACCCCATAGTTTTACAGATGCGCTTGGACACAAACTTCCCGTTCGGCTCAGTCGTTAATGTATGTATGTACCTGGTCTGGCCTGGTCTGGTTTCTTGCTTTTTTCTTCTTCTGCAACGGCAGCGGCAGCGGCAACGGCAACAGTTTCTTGTAAACTTAGCTTGTAAACTTGCCCTGACCCCTGTCTGCCCCGTTGCTCCCGTCCTACTGTACGGCCTACGCTACCGTCACTCGCCTGCGCGTATTGGGTCACTCCTTAGAACTAAAGTATGCTCTGCAGGTTGTACTGTACATGTTTCTCAATTCGGCAATTCAATCGTCATACCCAGAGCTACTACGCAGTACGTACCTACTTAGGTAAGGTAAGCACCGGCAGTGCACCGGCAGATGCCCCTTTGAGGGAGACGGTGCTAGAGGAGACTACGTAGAACTACTGCGGCCGTTATAATAGGTAAACGACGTGTTATAGTCCGGGCTTGACTCCTCTCTGACCTGACGGCGTGGCTTAATGCGTGGGATTAGCACGAGTAGAGCAGGCCGCTGACTGTGTACTACAGGTACTACAGGTACTAGAAAGGGATCATGGATAATCTGCGTTATTAACTTATTACAGAAGTCTTCTGTACGAGAGCTTACAGCCTCGCTTAGCCTTCCCGTCATTCCAGTCTCTGGCTCTCTGTGGGTTCCTCTTTTGTAGTCTGTCTTTCTTGTCTCACCTCAGCTGTTGATTCCTTTGTTGTCTCATGCCCTCTTTATCATCCATCCATCCATCTATCGTTCCAGCCATCGTCCATACCCCAGCCCTGTTCCCCAGCTCTTCTCAAAGCACGTGGGAACCACGGTATCGTCTGGGTTTCTTGATCGAGACCCTGTCTCATTGGGAGACGGTCCCACACACTACCCGACTCCCACTCCGCGTAATTGTCCCGTCGCGCCGGTTCCGACCTCTTAGCTCCCTTTTATCCTTAAGATCGGTTCGTGAGAAGTGATCCGGCAGGGGCTACGACGAGCCGGCCTGCGGAAGCTTATACAGCAATAAACCATGGCACGCTGATCCTCGGGAGCTCCGTTCATGGACATTGTCCCTGCGCACACATCTTGCAGAGGCTACTGTTGGGTTGGGCCGGGTTGAAACAGTTGTGAAGAGCGTTGTGTTCGCAGAGACCGTTGGCGTGGTCGACCAGAACTGGGGAGTCCTGCTTGGAGCTGCTTAAAGGGATCATGGTGCAGGAGCTGTCGTGTGCCTTGCCCCCGGCCATTGAAGATCCAACAGAGTTTCCGAGTCAAAGTGTTGGTTTGAGCAGCCAACGCGGGCTTTGCTGTGGTGTTGTGCCAGATCCGAAGAGGAGTGCGAGAAATAGACGAGGCCCCGCTGTAGACGAGAAACGGGATATTAACTATGCGAATGGACCAAAGCAGTAGACGTTCCACAATTAATTAGGGGAGGACGATGGCGGCAGGAACCCCAATACTTATAAGCGAAACAAGCAAAAGAGAGGCTCTTTTGAGAATGACACTCACTTCAGTGACCGGTAGGGCTGAGTAGAATGAACGACTTGCAGAGGCACGGCACGCTCGCAACCTGGAAGTCATCAGCGGAGCTTTCGGCTTTTATGGATATTGGCTCGCAGCACCACCGACGGGGGCCCTTGGCCCTGGAATGCTGGCCTTGGGGGGGCCTTCGTTAGTTAGCCCTTTCAGTCCATCACCATCAGACGAGTTTTCTCATCTCTCTTTCCCCAATGTTTCCTGGCTTGCGAGTCCGATTCCATGCAGCAAGGTGGCGGGAGAGTGGACGCAGCCTGTGCCCCGAGCAACTGGTACTCAGGATTCCAGCGTCGCCAGGCACGTTATGCCGTTGGCTGAAAATGCTCCGCCCTGCACCCCCATCCCAAGATCCCAAGATGGTGGGTGGTGGTCTTAGTCAATGTCTCAGGCCCTTTGTTTCTGGAAACCCACCCAGTGCCACCCTGCTCCAAATCCAGCTGGGATCGGGTCGAAACTGCGAGATTAACGACGGCAGCAGGGTCCCAAGTAACATAGCCAAGCGAAGCGAAGCCGAGGTGGATTCAGGATGCGAGGCGGCAGTGGTTCCGCTCTGTTACCCTTGACGATGTGACGGTATTGCTGCCGAAGTCTCTCTGCTTCACCCCTTATCCATATGTGCTGTACCAGCGGAGCGGATGCTTGCGTTCCATCGTCCATGGACCATGCCGAGGGTGGCGCAAGCAGGAGCACCATCTTGGCCGTTCCAGCGGCCCCTCACTCGAGTGAGTGAGTAAGGCAAGGTATCCATGAATGCATCTATGTCCTGCGGAAGCCACTGTGTGCGGAAAGCACAAGACCAAAGAGGGGTTTGGTGGGAATTGCATGACAGTGACAGATGACGAGAGACTGCCCCCTCTGAGGTGCTGTCTTGTTCTGAGACCGCAGTTCCCTGTCTACTGTACGTCCACCTCTGCACAAGTTGCAAGACTCAGGCCCCGGCATCCAGCAGCTTTCTTTCACCCACCAAAACACATACCGAGAGATGATCACTTTCCCCGCAACATGACACGCCCAGAAAGTTGACCAGCGCTTTTCCATTCCAGCATTGATTGCGTCAATACAGTTGGCAAAAGGTAACCCGACATGGGCACTGGAAATTGATATCTGACTGCTCCTTTGCGTACACTCCAGGGCAGCGGGGCTTGATTGGATGCTCATTGCTCGTGTGGGGGACGGCCCAGGAGGGGGGCAGAATCATCGGCCATGATTTCTGGCTCGTTGTTTGGCTTTTTGCCGACCCGCTGCTCTGTGTCCATGACCCGTTTACTACGTCTCCGGCTGTGGGCCCTCTTCTCTCGAGACACATGGTCTTTGGTAAGTTGGAGTTGGAGTCGTGACCCGTTCTCATGCAGAGCCACAAGTCCTTCAGCCGGGCCAGCGAGAAACTACGCCAAGGGATCGGAAAACGGCCTCATCTTCAAGCTTCACAGCGTCCATCAAGTTGCATTGATCCACTGAGATCGATCCGCCCTCGTCTGTGGCGGGACGCACATCATCCCTGTTCGTTTGCGTTACACAAAGCACGGGCTTCGCGGGTGTGGTGATGAGAAAGAGATGCGTGTGACAGCAAGTTTCCTGTTTCGACTAGCTGGACCCCCTCGCTGACTATTCAGAAGCTGGATGGCAGCGATGGCGATGGCGATGGCGATGGCGATGGTGACGGCGATGGGACAACGACGCTCGTCTCGATTATGGTGGAGTCTGTGTGACAGCTGACAGACTTGTTTGCCGCCGGCAATGAGCGGCTTGATGAGAGCCCATACGCCGCATCAAATGGTTGGCTGAGGCAATGCCATGGGTGAGATTCCAGTCTACTTGTGGCATGTATGAGAATCCGAGAATCCGAAGGATAGACTGCTGGGCACAGATAATGGAGTACTCCGTACTGTACATGGGACAGGGCACCAAAGGAGTGGTCCAAACTCCATACCCTTACCAAGAACAGGGTTGCGCAGAACTCAGGGATTTCCAAGCCACCATGTCGTAGCACCATATGCCATGTGTACTCTGGAGCTCAGTCACACCACATTTCTAGGCCAGCCAGTACTGGCATCAGTTCCCCATCCAGCATATTAACCGCATTATAAGATGGAAATCGCTCACCTTCGTGCAATACAAGACAGGGCCCCGAAGCCCACGGCGATGCCGGCCGAAGCAGCCCGGGCCTAGCTTCATCTCCGCTCCGCCTCGACGGCCCCTCCGCAATGTCGAACATCAACCGGAGGCCAAGATGATGCCGGTTCCCGAAATCTTTGCCATGTGTGGTTGTCGTGGTGTCTGGCTCATGGTCAACGGCCAAACAACCCATCATGATATAAGCTAAGCCTGTCATGGCGTTTCTTGCTTACTCTAGCGCCGGGACTTTGCGAACGCGATCTCATTCGCCTGCACCGGGGCTAAGATGCAACCTTCTTCCAAGATCCAACGAGGTCCGGGCGTTCTGCGTTCGTGTCTTTTGGGAGATACAACATTTGTCCATGAAAGTCCCCATACAGAATAGCGGCTGCATGTCTCGGGTATGCGTGCCCAGGATGAGCTGGCGAAGACATCGGACATAATATCAAATATGGGACCGACCCCCGCGTATGAGACTCGAGATCCAGGGAATTTTGGCTATAGCTGTGGCCCTGTGGGCCAGCGGTACGATCGGCATGCGGAGCAGTGGATGCTATAGAAGAAGGCCATACCATAAAGGAACCATCTCCTCAGCGGAGACCGTTAGTGGACACTCACTCGCATGGGCGTTCCGAGAGTTAGCTCGTTCTCAATACCCGGTCGAGACTGTCCAAGTAAGCAATCGTGAGCCTCGAAATAAAAAAGATACATGTCATAAACACGGTACACCCGTGGAGGATATACAGACCCGTCTCCGGCAAGACACTTTGGCGTTCGCTGGCAGGGCATGCGAGACGACGCCTAATCTTGGCAACATGTTAATTTGTACATCGTGATCGGTATAGGAAAGCTACCTAAAGCAATTGCCAGCACTAAAAGTTCTCGAATGACGCGACGCCTCGATGGCTATGCTGGTCTAGCCGTCGGACAGTGGGTGACTTTGGAAGGAGTATCGTTCGTCGGCTGCACATCCTGCTCAGTCCGATCAAACCCTCTCCTCCTTGGACGAGTCAGTTTCCGACAGCAACATGTTGATCAGGCCACCTTCCGCGGAGCGAACAAGATCTTGGCTCTGAAACCATACTAGTGGATTCTCAGAGAGTCATAAGGGTGGTTCTGTGGCGACGTAGCCAGCCAGTGATAACCATGATGGCCCTTACACACCATGCCTTGTTGCTGCTCTTCACACCGAAACCGTAGCCAAGCTTGGTAGGATGAGAAGTCCTCGGGGATTTGAAATAGTTCTGCGGCCTCTAAGCTTCGACGACTGCCGAGATCCAGGAAGAAATCAATCGAAGCCAACAAAACACTGGCAGGCCAGCCTAAAGAAAGGAGGCTTTAGGAACACCAAGAACCCAAGGTATTCAGCTGAAGGAAGTTAAATGAACAACTAAAGTAAGATGTGCCAAAGATCACAAGGCACTGAATGGAGGGGAGTGACGAAGTGGCGTATGTCTATAGCTTGTAAGTTGGCAGAGACTGCTTTCAGGGGAATAGCATCTGACAGGAAACAACCGTGAACTGCAAACAATTAACGCAGCTGAGAATTCCATTAAAGCAAGACCTACTGGTACACTGATCCTGGTCCATGGTATCAATCAAAACAGCCAACCACAGCTCAGTCGGCTTTCCAGTCAGTCAAATTGGATCATTCATAGTCCTTGAAAATATTCCATGGACCCGCTAGTGATTGTGACGAGTCGTGATTCTCATGTGTCTTACGACGGTTGATATAATGACCCCAGCCAAAAGACTGAATAGAATGATACCGAAAAAAAACATGTGGCGGCGTGGAATGGACCGGTACTGGTTCCCGATTCTCGACGCGATCGACGTTCGGTGATGACTTTCGTGCCGAGTAATATTAGATGGAGCTGACGGCGAGATGTGTAACCCTGTTTCCTGAAACGTGAACAGTTGGTCCATGACAACAGGGCGAAGTGCTATTGATGAACATACTCTTATGGAATCAGCATGACCCTCCTTCTGCTGTTCGAGGTCGTCTGAAACCCCATCCTTTGATAAGCTTGTGAGATATGAACTGAACACGCCCTCCAGACTGTGAGCCTTACACTTCCACCGAAGATAAAAGTCTGAACCTTCTCAGAGAAGCGTACATGCCGGGTATCTGAGCGGTGAACAGACTCGAGGGGCCTCGGGTATGGGAAGTCGGCAGTTGCAGACTCGGAAATCGTATTGAGATGCGTGGAAGGTAGTGTAGAAACCTTCTCCTCCTAGGATGGAGTGGTCGTGTGGGCTGGCGTAGCTGCCATGGCGGTTGGATGGGATTGGGAGCAAAATCGAATACCGTTCGAGCATCGAGCGAGGGTCAAATGAATACTGTTATCAAATATCGCCCCGTCAAGAGGTGGGGGTGGTCATAAGGTAGGATCCCGAACGCGGGCCAGGGCGAAAAGAGTGTGAGATGGAGGGGTGAACGATGCAATAGTGTTTGTGATAGTGGTGAGTTGGGCAACTTGGGACGAGGAGGATGGGAGACGGGAGTAAACCCAACAACTCGATGCAGGTGCCATAATCCATCTGCAGCTACTAGGTGTTTTAGGCAAGCACGAAGTTTGAAATCATTCGTTCTGGGACGCATTAAGAAGGAATTTGTTACCAATGCGAGGTGGTGCCTTCCAAATCCATACTTGCCGCGGCCGGGATTTGCTCCAATTGGTTTCTCTTGCTCACATAAGATCGGAAGCTTATTCGGAACCGACACCAGATCGAGAAGAATCCATGATGAGTAGGATTTAACGGCTCATGCCATGAAATTCCCATGTCTAAGATAATCGTAGCCCAGGCCATTTGATATCTTTAGTGTTTTCTGGGAAGCAAATGACTCGCTTTGTGGACGGCATCAAGCCTCATTGATTCAACACTGGAACAAATTCGTTGAAAGATGTACAGCGGATCATGTCTGTGCTTACCAAGAGAAGCCCGAAATTTGAACCATGATCTTCTAAAACTTGCAATGGGGTTTAGATCACTTAACGCCGATTGCGGAACTGAGTAGCTCTTTAGCTTCTGCTTGCCCATCACGTAATCTCCAGGAACAGCATTTCGTCACCAGACGTTGAACTTTGGGAGCCAACCTGATGCCCCGCCCGACGAATAAGGAATAAGGCGTCCCGAAATCGGGGAATAATATCCCTGTGCAACGCGGCGTTGACATCATCCAGACCCAAGAAACGGGATGCCGGCACCTCTTCCCTAACCTCCACTCCTTTATCAGCCAAGCATGTCAAAGTTTCCTTTAAGCCTGCTGTGAGCCCCTGGAAATTGACACTCTGGTTCTGTTCGCTCGCGCTCTCCGCGTTGCTGTCGAGCTTCTACTGCTCCTTGTTGATCTGTTCCTGCGTATCTTCATTTTGAGCCTGCTCAATCTCCAGAGCAAGGATCTGAAGCTCCAGTTTCAGGACTTTGCTCTTGATCTGCCTGCGTCTATTATTAGCACCAGCACCGTGTTAGCGCCGTATAACCGCAGTATCAGGAGTTCAGGGCAGTCCTTGCAAGAGAGTAGTCTTGAACTTGAAAGACATTGGCATGCCTTCGACTTAGCATTGCCATGCTGCAGGCGGCCAGAAACACAAAAAGAGATACTTTTGACAGATGCATGATGGCCGAAAGGTTTTGGAAGCGGTCCGGAAATAATGGGCCAAAGGACGTGTGCTAAAGATGTTCGGCCGGCAAGCAAGTTTCAAACAACAGCGCAGCTGTCAAGGGAAAATCAACGAAGACAAGCAGGAAAGCTCCCGAAGAGATACGACCGAACCTGCGAGCGACGACGAGAAGAATTGTCATCTATGATCGATGGCGACTAGAGGATGGTTCATCTGGATGATATCTCGCCCTGGTACTTCTGCGATAGGATATCCCGATTCTCGGCCTTATCTAACATGGCGACGATTGTCAAACTCGCTCGACATCAAACAGGTACGCACGGCAATGCTGTCTCATCCTCTAAAGACCTCGAGGGCTGGTCGACACCTAAAGTCTATCACTACTCCACGATACCTTTAGATTGGGAATGCTGAGATAGAGGTGCTACCCCTGACGATGGATCTGCCGCCGTTTGGCGTTGGTGTGGTTCTCAAGGTGTTGGCATCTTTACGTAAGCGATGTCGAGACTTGGCATATTTCCCCAGTCGGGCAAGTGGCCCTGCGATTACTGGCGGCTTGAGAAGCGTCTTGAGTGGGAGGGATGCAGAAACTGGGTAGCTCACGGAACTATTTTCCCATCACATCAAGCGTTTCTGTCGGAAAAAATTGACAGCTGTTGGGCAGTATGGTCAAGTCGACAAAGCTAACATCTTTTGGGCAACTGAGCTTAGGCAAAGTCGATTGATCAAGCTCTCGAAAGCTCTTCTCCACAGTATCAGAAGGACGCGACCTCGAGGACATCGACAACTCTCGCAACAAGGGCACCAGGACTGAGACGTAGCTTGGTCTGGTTCAACGAAGTCTTACCCCGTGTTCTTGACGAGGCCTTCTCGTTTCGAGCGAGGAGTCTCGGATTTACTAAACAGGCTCCTTTCTCAACCGCAGTGAACCCCAATGCTGCAAAGACGGAACATTCGGGCCGAGAATCGATAACGGGCAGGGTACAAGACCGACATCCTCTTCGTTTTAATCAGTGCTTTATGAGAGGTGCAGTCCGAGATGGCATCGTATTGTAGAGTCGCTCACTCGGAACGGGACGGAGTTGACGAGCTGCTAGCCAACGCTTGAAGATTGAAAGAGCCACGTATCCTCGGACAGTCATGCACAGGTTGAGCAACCCCCTAAAACTCCAAGCATTCAGCTAGAACCACAGGGATATTCTCGATCCCTTCCAGAACGAGGCTGGCCCCCAAGTCACAGCGAAAGTCCAGAGGCTGGAATAGGAGTCGCTGGTTTGGTCCCGGTCGTTATCGTGACGCGCATGCAAAAAAGGGGAAAGAAGTGAGCTGGGCCTTGATCTGATCGACAGTTGGATGCAAAGAATCGCGAATGAATTGACTTCTTAGAGGAACAACTGAATAGTACCTACCCTAGGTATGTAAAGTAAGGTACAGACAGTATCAATGGACTTGAACTAGTACTAGCTGTTACGTTCGCTGAGATAATTCAGTTCCCAAGCCGCCCGCCATGGATCTCAAGGATCGATCCGATGCCCCAGGGACCTTGGAGCTCCTTCGAATTGGTGCTGAGAAGGACACCTTGGTGCTCACTACTGACCTACGCTAAGGTAATCTAATCTACGGATACCTTACTGCGTTAAAGGGGGTTTTGTCGCCCAGCCACCACCGTGGACCCTGTTTTTTCACCGCCCCTTGCTGAACTTCGCAATGGCTGGCTGGGTCAAAGCTCCCTCACGTTCTTGGCCCTGCGGCCCCTGCCCCACGAAATCTCCATCGTCTCAAAAAATCCACCACAGACTTTCCTCTGACTACCTCTTCCTTTCATCATCCACAAGGTTCTGGTAGCCATTGGGATCTGTCGTCACCATGGCAAAACCCACGAGCGTCACCGGCGCTGACTTTGAGTTTATTGAGACACCTGCTTATCCCAAGCCTGACTTTGAGAAGCTCGAGGACTTCGGTGTCCCTACCACCAGCGTAAGTTTTACCTGCACCCTGCACGTCCTGCATTCATGATGGTTGCTGTCCTTTTGGGGGCCTTCACGAGCTCTCCAGGTTTGAGTTCGCACGCAATTGGCTCGCCCTAATCTCTATTTCATCGTTAAAGGTCCTTTCGACGTGATTCTAATCCACATCGTCTGCAGTTTCCCGCCATCAAGAATGCTCCCCTTCCCGCCGACGGCCCTGGCGCCGACACCTTCAACAACTATGCCCTCATCTCCGTCCTGACCCTTGTACCTTGGTACCTGAGCTGGAAGGTCGGCGGTGGCTTCAAGACCACCATCTTCTTCGCTCTCATTGTTGACCTCCCTCTGCTCGGCATCTTTTGGTTGGTTATTTCATCCCTCAGCCCCCGTAAGAACGAAAAGGTCCGGTATCCTGGCCGTGGTGTCGAGTACTACCTCGACTTCAAGAAGGAGTCCGACCGCCTCAAGTACCGTGGCCGCAACAAGATCCCTATGGAGACCTTCCACGAGATGTACTTTGACGGCGAGGTTGACTTCAAGGGCGACTGCCTCGAGGTCATGGAGTACCGCCATGACTGGGCCAGCTTCCGCTTCACCATTGGCCTCATCAAGTTCTTCCTCTTCGGCATGATTCCCGAGGTCATTATGCACACTCGCTCTCAGGGTATGTACTTTAATCTTCTGCCCGTCACCACAAGTATCGGCTAACCCCTACAGACGAGGAGCAAGTCCGTGACCACTATGACCGCGGTGACGACTTCTACGGCTGGTTCCTTGGACCTCGCATGATCTACACTTCTGGTATCATCTCTGACATCGATCGCGAGGAGACTCTCGAGGAGCTTCAGGACAACAAGCTCGCCGTTGTCTGTGAGAAGATTGGCCTCAACAAGGGTGACACTATGCTCGACATTGGTTGCGGTTGGGGTACCCTCGCCCGCTTTGCCAGTGAGCAGTACGGCGCTCGTGTCACTGGTGTTACTCTCGGCCGGAACCAGACCGCTTGGGGCAACAGCAGCATGCGCAAGGTTGGCATTCCTGAGGAGCAGAGCAAGATCCTTTGCATGGACTATCGCGACATTCCCGTTCCTGAGGGTGGCTACAAGAAGATTACCAGTTTGGAGATGTCTGAGCACGTCGGTATCCGTCACTTCTCTGGCTTCCTGACCCAGGTCCACAACATGCTCGACGATGATGGTGTTTTCTTCCTCCAGTACGCTGGTCTTCGCAAGGCTTGGCAGTACGAGGACTTCAATTGGGGTCTGTTCATGAACAAGTATATCTTCCCTGGTGCCGACGCGTCTACCCCACTTGGCTGGGTCGTGGACAAGTTGGAAGGTACTGGCTTTGAGATCAAGCACATCGACACCATTGGCGTTCACTACTCTGCTACTCTCTGGAGGTGGTACCGCAACTGGATTGGCAACCGAGACAAGGTTGAGGCTAAGTACGGCAAGCGATGGTTCCGCGTAAGTTAAATTCTGTATACACCTTTCACAATCCAAAACTAACCGAGACATACAGATCTGGGAGTACTTCCTTGCCTACTCTACCATCATCTCCCGTCAGGGCAGTGCTACCTGCTTCCAGATCACTCTGGTCAAGAACATCAACTCGACCCACCGAATTCAAGGCGTCCCCACTCAGTTCGCTCTGTCGGATGCTCTTGACAAATGCCGCGCCGACCTTGAGTCTTGGGCCGCCAGAAACAACGTCAAAAATCCCACCGAGTATCTGTAAACGTGCAGGTGCGAGACTGGGACGAATCGGCCGATTCAAGAGCTGCGCCAAATGTAGCTGGGCTTCTCACTGAGGAGCTTGAACACAAAAAGACGATGTTGGTACGAGGATCTATCACCTGGGCGACGATGGGCTTCGGCAGGGAATGAGAGTTATATCTATCTACACATATGACCCAGATTGCGCCCCCTTGGCCGATTGACCTGGTTAGGGCTGGTCTAGACGTAATGGGGAAAGTTTCATGTTCCATGATGATAGACGTGCAACGGCAGCGTTGCGTGTACGAAAACGGCATAGGTACTAATGCTCTGTAAAAATGATGAATTGAAAAAGTATTCATAGTGTTGATTGCATTTTTCTGTTTGTGATTTTAGTCTGTAGGTACAGTGGCTCGTGATGGCTATGCTTATTAGGGCATCATGGTTCCTGTAATCAATTAAGTTGTCATGACAGCTCGCTCAGCCCAACCGCATGCCGAGACTCGTGACGTCCAATTTCCAGACTCTTAATTCACAACCAATACCACCCACCCACCAACTTTGTTATCTTGACCATCTCATCCAACTCTATCGGCCTGCGAAACCCGACACAGCAAAGATGAGGGCCTTGCTTAGGGGCACATCTGCCCTTTACCGCCACTGCGGCCAGCTTGGGCGCAGAGCATACAGCGCATCCTCATCACCGCCAAGGACCTCACCCTCGCCATCCATCCTCTCCGCCCTGGAAACCATCAAAGCCCACCCTCCCAAGATAATACCAGA